>JAAGAY010002704.1:0-36276 GCA_011801015.1 Ardeotis arabs | reverse complement strand
CGAGCCGTTTTTCTTCTATTATCTCCCCCTGTTCTCTCGGAGGGTGGGGGGAGTGAGAGAGAGACTGCGTAGTCTGGTCCCGATCCGGGCTGAACTACGACAATGTTGATCACTAAAAACAAATTCATCAGAATTACAAGACTGTTTACATGCAGAATAAAATTGGAAAATATTGATGAGATGCCTGATTTATCTCTGATGAAAACCTGGTTATGTACAGAATACTTGTTGGCTACTCCTTTTGTTATCAGACTACTCTACTATTTCTGAAAAGCTTAAAAAAATATTACCATTTCTACCGGAGATTTACAAGAATATAAATTACTCTCCTACTGTAAGCCAGGAAATGTCTTGTGTAGTCAGAAATAGTTGTCCATACTTCCTGCTTTTTTGGGGTGCATGCCTGCATGGCCAGTTGTCACTGAACTTTATTTAATATGTCCTTTCATTTCACACTAATCTTCTCCATCTGCATTAAAACTACAGTTAAAGAAAAAAAAAAAATATTTTTCCATCACCTGTGTCACTCCTTTTCTGCAATTATTTTTATCAATTCTAACACTAGATTTAGGACAACAGTCGTAGTATTTTTCTATGTCAAGACGTAGCACAGTAGGAAGCTCTTATTCCAATGTGTTGTCAAGGCACAACTTAGTGCCTTTCAGTGTTGCGTGCAGGTGTAAGTGGAGGATTAGGCTGCTAATGCTAGAAGTAAACATAAACAAAATTAATGCAGAGAGTAAGCAAGGTCAAAAAATAAATCTTCAAGCAAGATTAGATAACTCGAAATTTCTCCCTGAGTAATTACCTATTAGGTCTCTCCAATCGTATGCATCAACTTCCCTTTTCCCTTTTCCCCTTTGTTACCAACTGCAAGTGATATAATGTTTTGTCTTCTGGTAAGGAGCTAGAAGGATGTTAGGAGTAAGACAAATATAGGGCCATTTTATATCTCTTCTGTTTGAAAAAGCCAGTCCACATTTTCGTAAGACCTCTGAGTCAATCCCAGGTCTTAGATCAAATACTTCAATTATCGAAAGGCAGTATCACTTACTATTCCACCTTACCATTCCGTCTAATTTTCTTCAAGTTACGTAGATCTGAGAAACATATAATTAGGGATACACAACCTGCAGGCTTCTTGTGGTATGATAGAACTAGCAAACAGAAAAAGTGCTGAGCAGTCTGGTGTATATTTTTGTGATATACAGGGAGCTGTGCAAAGATACTTGTTTGATCTCAGTTCAGGTAGAAGGAAATAGAAGTTAGCAAATGAGTGTTAGGAAAACTAATTGTTAGTTATTGTGGGGTATTTCTCACTTTGTTACCACAATCTAGAGTTCTTGGAAGGTGCTTTCAGTCATTCAAGACTAATTGCAGTATGCTTGCACAATGGTAATGTGAGAGGCCAGGCAGAGTGAAATCCTGTTCTGCAAGCACATGTTGTATAAACTTAATGCTCTACTGTATGCAAATTAAAGGGAATTAAAGTCTTTACAGACATATAGCCTACATAAGTAGCTTATCGTCATAAAAAGTAATATATGGTGTACGGATAACACAACTCTTATCAAAGCCCCCTTCCCCCAGCTCTTGGATGCCTGCCAAGCTGTCATGCTGAACTTGTATGTCTTCATGCTTTCCGGAGTCCAGACAAAGCCTGCACATTGCCCGTGCCTCTGGCTTTCCAAGATTCCTCTTGGTACATGGATTTCTCTTTTTAGCACTTAAAGAACCAAGAACAGTTGTCAGCTCTTGCAACCAGCACCAGTTTTTCATAGGCTATTCTGTTCCACAGGGCCAGCCTGGAAAGTACTTTAGTTCAAATTTCATCACTTTAAAGAATATGCCAGTTGATGCACGTGAACCCAAGCTTTATGGAGCTCATGCGTATGCAAACGTACCATCCAGTCTGGAATTCATTTCCAATTTTCAACTGGGCTAAATTTGTGTTATTATTGTACAGTTTATCATGGCAGTTGTTTCTGCATTATTCCAGCTACAGCAATAATTCTGGGTCATTCAGGTTAACATGCAGTGTGCTGTGTGTGCTAAGTCTGGATGATCACTTCAACTACTATGCAAAAATACATAAAAACATATACAGTCATCTTATACTCCATCAATATTACTAATAATTTCAAGTAGTTCATCTGCAAAGTTTATGAAAGATTAATCTTTTCCTTTTAGCCCTGCTATTCTTCATATTGTATTCTCAGAGCATGTTGGGAATGTACAGGTATTGGAAGAGCATCTCTTTGCCTCCACTTGTGGATGCAGTGAACCTCCTGTTTGTACAGTCCTGTTCATTAGACTTCTCTGATGGAGCAGTAAGTTGCTGTTTTGGAGAAGTCTGAAAGCAGATGAAGTCTGTGGGTTTTGTTCCTCCTTTTTGAGTATGTGACAGAAGTAGTCTTAAGCAAATGTGGAAATGAAAGACAGGTATAAGAAAGAGCTTGAAAAAGGGATGGAGAAAATCTGAAAGTGAATTTGGAGGCCTGATTTGGGAAAGTAGTTGTTGAGAAGCAGAGATCAAGGAAGAGAAACAAATTTGCGTAATTTTGAGGGCATGTCACTTTCCAGAGAGAGAACATAGTGATCAGAAAGAGGATGCAGCTCACAATGCAACTCCTGACTATGTTTCATGACTTTCTGGAAAAAAGTAGAGTCTGGAAAGGAAAAAAAAATTACTTTTTAATATTTGATCACGTATTTTCAAAAGGCAGAAGTCACATAGAATTTTCATCTTTATTACTGTAAATATTAAAAATATTTTTGAAAGATTTGTGGGAGTTTTTATAAAAAGTAAGAGAGTTAGCTAAAAACTGGCAGTTAGACCTGTTGAATAAAATAATGTCAGAATAACTTTATCTGTTGTCTAGCTTTTTCTTCATGTAACATATAATTTAACAATGCATCTGAAGATTAATAATTTCTCTTCTGAAAGCATTACTAACTGACCAGGGTCTAGCCTGAGCTGGAGCAATGAGTGAGTAGCAGCAAAAAAAAATTTTAGGACTAAAATGCATTTAATAAATGGTAATATAACAATTTTCTAGATTCTGTGGTGTCATCTTCGTGCTGTCTAGTTTTGGCAGTGAGATTATTTCCAAAGTTCAGTCAACAGCTCATGTGAAATAATTGTAAACGTTTTCACATATATGTCTGCAATGTAATCAAGTCAGGGAACATCCTACAGTAATTTTCATGTGATAGAGACTCCTTGCAGCTCAACATCTCGAGATTCAAATGCATGAGAAAGATGCTAAATAAGAGATATAGAAAACATATATGTAAAAACATAAAATGCCTTGTAGTTCTCTCCGTTGGTATGCCCCACATTGTACTCTCTATTAATGGCCTACACGTATCAGGACTTCCTTTCTTGTGCATTTGTTCTGTGCCAACATTAAGTCAGAACAGATTTGAAATACACAGTTGGAAGCAGTAGCTGGAAAGCACTTTCAATTTATTGAATCTCATAACTTGGCAGATACAAAGATTAAGAACTGTATGATACCAATGAATTTGCAATAGTATTAAAAAAAAATAATGCTTTTACCATTTTTCTTTCAATTCTCTTCCAAAAACAGGTGGTTATCTTACAGCCAAATGACTAATGTACATTAGCTGTCTCAATTTAAGATCCTAACAGAGACAAGGCATGAGTAATTTTTTTTGCTGCCACTGTGTAACCAAGTGAGGTTAACATTACAGCCTGACCTCACCTACCTACATCATGGTCAAAAATTTCATTTCCATTAGGATTTGACAGAAAGCTAGCTAATGCATCCAGTTATCTCACTGTAAAAAAAAAAAAAACCAAACCTTTTTTGACAGTGAAGACATAGCCTAAGTCTACGTAGTAAGACAGATGGAGCTAGTTTTGCAAGCAAACAGGATTTGGTTCCGTATGGCTCTCAATCAGAGAAGCCATAAGCAGAAAGGAGCAAAATAGCAGGAGGTAGCTGAAAAATATGAGAGGGACATTTGGAATAGAAAGAATAAGTATCAGTAAAAGAGCAGGTTTATATGCTAATATTAATTTTGGAAAATTTTCTGCCAGCAGATGCATCTTGCTAAAGAACTGTTTTCTTTATTGCAATAACAGATGTATATAATTGTACCCTGAGAAAATGGCACTGGCTAACATCAATCCCATATGCTTTTTGTTTTAAGGTAAAAAAACAAGGTAGTTAAACTCCAACCCTTCTGCCAACGTTAGTTCTTTTACAATGCCGAGCTGTTTCTTTTTAATCTAAAAGTTATAACCTGAAATGTTACCTGATTTAAATTTCAAATTCACAGGTCACTATAAACTTTTATAGTGGTGAACAGATGTTCATGTGATCTTTACTTAGCTGTAGAGTACCTTAAAAGAAAAACATGTCAGTGGAATGTCAAAATTAAACCTCCATAGGAAGTGCTAGGGGGCTAAGTCTTTCAAAAATATTCAAGTTTGCTATTAGTTTTGCTGTAACCCCTTGTTCTTTGTCCCCCGGCTTTACATGAACCACAGACTACTACTAATTACTTTAGCAATTTATTCCCTCAGAGGTGAAGTACAATTGCAACACATATGTGCCTTTACTTGCACTTATACGTTTCTGCACATCTGTGTACACAGTGTCTTGTTCAAACATAAAAAGGCTTGTACATGTCAAGATGTCACTGCTACCGTATTTGTACTTGATTAAATATCTCATAACAGTTAGCAATGATCATAACAATTCAAAAAAAGAAAGAAGCCAATTGTCAGTATCGCACTTTTCAGGAACTCATACAGCTGTTCCTTAGCTTGTCAAATGAAGAGGAAAAAATAGGAAAGTGTGAGGGAATTTATTTTAAAAGTTAGCTGTGACTTTGTAATTTAAAAACAAAACCATTAGCTGCACATACTTGTATCCAAATTCTACCCTCAAGATTGCTGTATTTCTGAGTAACTCCGTACATAACTTAAGGTTTGTAGTGGTGGGCTGCAGATCAGAATCAGGTCTTCAGAGTTTGGTTGACACACGTGGCTACAGGTATCACAAACCTCAAAGCTATGAATAATTTACAGCTTAAGCTGAAGTATTACGACTTGTTCTTATCTCTCCCTGAAACATATAGACTCAGAACAACAGTTTGTGTCAAAGCCATTGTGTACATTCTAGCAGCTAATAAAACCAGTTTGATCAATATTTTTATAAGCTGAGAATAACTTGGGGCCTCAGCATTCTTCATTTAAGGAGAAAACTCTGTCTTTGGCACAGTCTTGAGTATGGATTCATGGCTCCCTCCCTCATACCACAGCCTGCTTTAGAGAATAGCAGGCTGATGCTCAAGTCAGCAGCATTATCAGCCCTCTCCCACCCTTGCCCTTTCAAATAGGGCAGGAAAACAGCACAAGGAATGTAGAGGGCTTTGTGAAGGAATAGCAGAAGGAATAGAGAGGATTTTTCTCAGGCCCAGTGATGTGCATGCACAGTGCAGAGCTGCCTGAATGTAGCACTTTCACTCCATCTGGAAGGTTTCCGAGAACACGCTTGGATCTTGTTTGGAACAAGAATATTCCAGCATATGAAGCATCTTTGCAATGCTCTCCTCCTAATGGATAACATTCAAGTATTTCCAAGTGAATGCTCCTGTTAAATTCTGCTCAGTCCAAATCAACGTGGCCACAGCCAGATGAAGGTCATTGGTCACAGAAGGCCTGCTCGTGTTCCTGTTCCAGCGAAAGCAGAGTTCAGGCTCTAATTTAGCAGAACCTATGATCCCAACTCACAGTGTCTCCTCTGGCTCAAAACTGTTCCCTGTATATTCTGGGTTAAAATTTGTTATTTATTATTTTGGCATATTTTACGTGTTTTTATAGGGCTGTAAACTTTCTTATTTTCATATCCAGAAGTCTGCTTAATTTTGCTGTTGGAATAAAGATAATACTGTCTTATTCTTACTAGGAGACACTACATCACCAATACTTTATACTTTTGTCCCACTGGAGCTTGCTTTCTTGCATACTGTTTTTCATCCTATTGAGTTTGCAGGAGAATCAAATTCCAAACATAATTTGATTCTAGGTATATTAAGCACAGGTACGTTGCTCTTTAGACACTGTGAAGGACTGGAAGAAACAGAGTGTCAAGATGCTAATGATGGGACATGCCTCCAGTTACTCTGCTGGCATCTCAGTGTGATCTGTATCATCCGTTAGATCTCATTTACCACCCAACCACACCAAACATTTGTGCCCCTGCAAGGAGAGAACGGTACAGAGGTAATAACAACCAGTGATGGAAAGGAGGTGGGTTTGGTTCTGTCAGTGACATTGGCTAACAGTGTTACATTATGACACCCTGATCCTTTTCATAATATAACTATTAATTAGAATCATCTTTCAGAGTAACTTCACAAGCAAATGAGTTAGTAAAGGTCTGCTGGAAGGATGTGAAGAGACATAGCAATGGCTGTAGCACCACTGCTCACTGATGATTTTATTGTGATGTTTCAGGCCTTGATCCCATTGCGAAGCTGCTTTTTCTTCACAAAGACTCAAGGAGGAAAACAAGGCCAAATGATTCATGTCTGTATACCATACATTCTGAGTTCTTACTGTCACCAGTCATCATTCTATATGCATAGCTCTTTTAATTCCTGACTACTTAATCTATTTTTCTCCTCCTTCTTCAAGTCTCTCTGGTCTATCACTATTGTTTTCTGAATAAGCAATCCTCCAAAATAGTGTACGATATGCATGGTAGAGCTCAATATTTAGAAGTCTTTAGTATTTAAGCATACAATTTTTCTGTTAAGCTGAGGTGAGACCCAGTCATTTGCAATTTTTCATTTAAACTTAAGTGCTGAATGCCCTTTTATAAATTTACTGATAAAAGCACAAACTCAAATCAAGCCAACAAAACAGGTCTTCCTTTTAAAACTAGTGGCCTTGAACTCTATCATCCCATCATCTCTTTATTTCTGCTTCTAGCAAATATTGTAGAGAAGATCATATTTTCAATCAGTTACTGAGAGTGGTTCTTGGCTTTAGGTTGAAGGTCAGAAATTATCCCTCATTTACAACAAAATGCCTTTCATTATTCCAATAGACATCAGTTTTGATGTCACTGGATAATGGGCCACTTAAACTCCAGTTTATATAGTGCATTACATTTTTCATTAGGGTTGTTAGTCACTCTGATAGAAAAGGCTGCCACAAGACTATGTATGAAACTAGCTTAGCTGTATATGAACCAGTGAGCTGTGCATGGCCTTCTTAAATATGACTGCTCTGGTCCATCTGCCCAAGGTACCAGCTTAGCTGTATCAGAGCCCTTGAGCATCACAACATCTCCCTTTTCACCAGACTTTTTGAGGCAGAAGTGTTTTAGCATATAGCCTTTGTTATCCTTTTTTCTCTTCCCTAAGTACCTTCCCAAAAACTTAGAGCTCCCATTTTTCATTAAGATTAAATGTTCTGGGGAAAATGTCCAGGTGTATTTTCTAGCTGTAAGATAAGTTCATTTAACATTATGCCCCTGACCAGGGTTCCTGTGTTTTTCAGGATGCCTGCTCAGAAGGCAGATCAAGTCAAACCATCTGTTGAAATGATGGCTGTCTCCTACCCTGCTAGCTACAGCTTGCCTCCAGCCAGCCTTGTTCTGGGTGTATGTCTCTGGGGCCACATGTCCCACACTTAGACTACTAGGAGACTCCTCTTCTGCCTTGCTTTCGTGCTTCCTGTGCCCACCTCCCAGCTGAGGGAGCATCATTTCATACTACTGAAAGGAGAACACCTCCTGCTATACCTGGTGCAGCGCCGCTCACCCTTCACCACCGCAGCACAGGCAAGGCAAAGTCATTCTGGTGCCACTCCAAAGGGATCTGCAGGCAGTGGTTTTGCAGTTCCCTTACACCCTATCTTTACTGGAGGACTCTCTTAATTAGAGGTAGAGCTTACAGACTCTTTTTTACACAGTTATCATGTTTTTTCCCTGCAAAAAGACACTGAGCAAAGCAAATATTCCTCTTTTTTTCCAATGTGTTTCTTTTAGAATTGTAGAGCAGCTAATAACACCTAGCATGTTAGTATGAGGCTGAAACTAAATTCTCTACTCATAAAAAGCCTTAATCAATATGTCAGATGTGTCAGACTTGAGTCTGTGTAGAATTCTTTCTATAATCCTTCTCCATGTAAGGAGCAGTCCTTTCTCATGCAAATAGCCCCCAAAGCCTGTTCGGTATCCTGCATGAGTACTGCCATGCAGGATGGGCCCCACTTCCTCTCATAGAAATCATGGCTCCTATGCCCAGACAAACTTTTATCATTTTAATGAGCATAAGGCAAACTTTTCAAAATATCCTATACCGGTTCTACAAGCATTTCAGCTACAAGGAAGGATGTAACTATACATGATAATTGACAGCTATTAATCACAGACTGCCTTCTGAAAAAAAACAAACCAAAACTAAACTCGATCAAGTGCAAAACTGTTTATATATGAGCATGGAGTTTTGGAAATTGGTTAAAGCTAGAAAAATAATCTTACTTCACTGAAGCACATGGGATTGATTATAAATCAGTCATAAATCGTGAAAAAGAACCTGCAAATGTATGGAAAGGTAAATTCTGGCCATTTGTTGTGCAGTAAAACAGACTGTTAGCCAAATAATGGAATCACAATACACTGACTGTATTTTTCTAGACATTTCCAGGAAAGGAAATATAAAACCATGTGCTGGTTTTGGCTGGGGTAGAGTTAATTTTCTTCATGGTAGCTAGTATGGAGCTGTGTTTTGGATTTGTGCTGGAAACAGTGTTGATAACACTGTGATGTTTCAATTACTGCTGAGTAGTTCTTATACAGAGTCAAGGCCTTTTCTGCTTCTCACCCCACCCCACCAGTGAGTAGGCTGGAGATGCACAAGAAGTTGGGAGGAGACACAACTGGGACACTGACTCCAGCTGAACAACATACCATGTCATGTCATGCTCAGCAGTAAAAGCTGAATGAAGAAAAAGGAAGAGAGGGGAAGTTCAATTATATCTGTTTTCCCAGTTGTGTGGTTGCCGGCTGGGGTTAAACTACAATAAACCATTTTGGATTTGTAAACAGATTTTCAAATTTTATACTTTTAATAGTTTCTCTTTCAGCCTGTTGGCAAAAGAGCTTTAGGGAAAAAAAAATGAATGGTGCCTTTCTTCCCCATGCAAGTTTTCTCAGCAGTTCAGACAGAAGGACTGATGCTAGCTGGGTAAGATGTAGAACAATTAGCACAAGCTCCCAGGATCAGGCCCATAGAGATCATTGAGTTCAAGAGAAAAAGGGCTATTTTTTAACCAAAGTGTACCATTCATTCCTGATCATACTGAAGATGCAGAATGTTTGCAGGCAACTTCAAAAGTACCTGTATTTTATTCAAAACTTACTGTCTTTGAAATAAACCTTTGAACAGAATTTAAGTTAGTCTAGCAACTAAGTGATTATTTACTTTATTTAAGATACCAACATAATTAAACTACCAGCTCAGTAATTAAAAATAGTAAGTGCATGGTTTACTGAAGCGCTAACTTGAAGAAACTATCTTCCAGCTCATGTAAGTCAGCTCATCATTATTCTGCTACAGAAGTGTAATGTCATATCTTTGCACTACAGCCTGCACACCGGGCTCACTGAAGCAATGGACATTAAGGTTGTGTGTTTAAGGGGTACTGGACTAATTTCAGTCATTCATGACTGAAATACACTCTCTTATTGTGTCTTATGATGCTTTCCAGATATTGCACCTCAAAGCTCTGTGTGGGTATTTTTAGCCCGCTTATTAATTAATTGCATGCAGGCACATGCACCAACTCACCTATTCAGCAAGTAGCAGCTTAGAGTGAGGATCATTTGTTTTAGTGCAATCTGTGTTAATCTGCAGTGGTATTAGCTGGGAGAGGGAATATAAGCAAGGACACTTTTCTTGTTATCTGTTACTTTTTTCAAAAAATAAAGAATTTTAAACATCCATTTAAAAGTCACTAGGAAAAAAGAAGATGAAGTGTTTTGCCCAAGGGATGTATCTCAGATATCTGACACCATCTTTAGATAAAATGCAAGAAGTGTACAAAACTCTAGTCAGGAATAATTAAATTTTTGATCTAATTAATTTACCTTGTATGTTACCTAAGCTTTTAACTTTTCTGCTGTTCCCAAACACACATCCACAAAATTTCTCAGGGATCAATTATTTCTCTAGGTTTTTGTTGTTGTTCTTTTTGGTTTTTGTTGTTATTCTTTTTTGTTTTCAGGCTAATATATATTAATGATATTTTTCAGACATTAGAAGACAAGCTATTTATTTAGTATTTTCTAAAACAGAAGGCAGGGAAAAGTTCAAATTTTGTAGTTCATGATAATAATTTGGGAGGGAGAATTTAACTCTTTTGTAGTATCACAGGCTTAGGTGTTGATTTTTTTTTGAGATCCAGAATCTCACCTATTGAAAGGTCATTACATTTTAATAATTTCTGAGGTTTACAGTGAAAAACTATGGTCCTGTAGAACAAACCATTGCTCAGGGACTAGAGGAATTACTCTATGCTATAGATTATTTTTTTCAATATCAAGCCTCACTTCTTCACACGAATTTTAACTTTTATTTTCCTTTTATTACACCATATAAAAATAATCTTAGTGCTGGAGCTCCCTTTACAACCTGCTGACAGCTTTCTGAAGAAGACTGTAACAATTTGGCCACCTGAGGCCACAGAATCTTTTAGGATCCAATTTGAAATCCACTGCACTGAATGGAAAGACTTCTTTGGCTTGAGTTAGTCAAAGTATGGAGCTGCAAGAGATGTGGTATGTGATCGAGACTGATCCTTGCTCTACCCGAGCCTTTTTTCTGTGTAAGTCACTGTGAAAAGCACCTTTGATTCAATCACTCATGTAGGAGAGAGAGCAGTATATAGAGTGAAGAACAGTGAGAATGCCGGGATGCTTGGAAGTCAGTCATGCTTCTGATTTTTATATCACTCGGCACTGCAAACCAACAGATCCTGACAGTCACCTCCTGCCTGCTCCTTGCTGTGTTTGCTTCAGGAATTGTTCAGCTCATACACACAGAAGGAGCAAGAGGAGGAGAATAGCACAGAACAAAATATTCTTGTTCTATCATTTCTAGTGGAATAATGAGAAAATTTAGCTGAGGAGGGGCAGAACAGACTTTCAGCAGATTTGGTGAAGAAAGCTACCAAGACAACAGGAAAACTGCTGACTAGAAAACATATTCCATTCAGAGTTTAGGAAAGGTAACAGAAAGTATAAAAGACAATCACTGAAATGCCTGCTTTGGCACTGTGAAACTTAAAGGGCATTTGTTATTGATTTTACAGAAAAAAAAAAAAGTGCTGAGGGTCACATCTTGTTCACATTTATTCTAGGAAAGTTCCAACAACTTTTGGAGGAATAAAATCAGCTCTTTTCCAGGGAAATGTTCCATGATTTTATAACAACTGTGTTATAAGTAAGTATGGTTTCAGTTCAATAGGTTTTAGAGCAGATACAAAAGTTTTTAAAGAATCTTATTTTTAATATTTTCTATAAGATGATCAAAACCCAGTGAGAAACCATTATATACATAAGCACAGACAGGACCTAATCTTATGTTTTGATTCTAATTAGTATTTTAAAACCCACCTGTATGATTTTTAAAGAGCAGAAAAATGCATGCATACTTTCAAAGCATTAAAACATGCCCTAGACATGAAAATTTGCCAACTCTGTTCTTGTAAGATTCCCTCAACCCCCACTGAAATCAAAGGGACATGTGATTAAACACTTTCCAGGAGAGACACATTTTCCTGAATTAGTCATAATGAAAATGAATTAATTTTGGTCTACTTCCCAGTATTCCCCTACAGTCACAGTTTTTACATTTTCTTCCCAGCTGTAGTCTGGGTGAGACTGTGCCTGGAGTTTTTGCACTATAAGGTTTTGTAGTCAGTAAAACCTACTCTGCTTGGCATAACCTGCTACTGTGCCAGATAAACTACAGAGACCTTATGGGTCAGGATTAAAGGGAGGGCAGGGATAGGTGACGTGATAGTGGGGATCTGCCACCTAACCAGGAAGACTGAGTGGATGAGGCCCTCTGTAGACAGATAGGAGCAACCTGGCGGTCACAAGCACTGTCATCGTGGGGGACTTCAACCACCCCAATATCTGTTGGAGGGACAACACAATCCGAGAGATTCCTGGAATGTGTGGATGCTAACTTCCTTCTCAAAGTGACAGAGGAGCCAATGAGGAGAGGTGCTATGCTTGACCTTGTTCTCACCAACAAGGAAGAGCCGGTGGGGAATGTGGAGCTCAAGGGCAGTCTCAGCTGCAGTGATCATGAAATGGAGGAGTCCAAGATCCTTAGGGCAGTGAGGAGGGTGCACAGCAAGCTCATTGTGCTGGATGTCAGTAAAGCAGACTTTGGCCTCTTCAGGGATCTGATTGGCAGAGTACCATGGGATAAAGCCTTGGACGGCTGGTTAATATTCAAGGATCACCTCCTCCAAGCTCAGGAGCAATGTATCACAACAAAGAGGAAGTCAGGCAAAAACACCAGGAGGTCTGCATGCATGAACAGGGAGCTCCTGGACAAACTTAAACACAAAAAGGAAGCCTATAGAGAGTGGAAGCAAGGACAGGTAATCTGGGAGGAATACAGAGAGATTGTCCGAGTGGACAGGGATCAAGTAAGGAAAGCTAAAGCCCTGACAGAATTAAGTCTGGCCAGGGACATCAAGGGGAAAAAAGAAAGGCTTGTATAGGTACATTGGGGTTAAAATGAAGACTAGGGAAAACATCGACCCTCTCTGGAAGGAATTGGGAGAAGGCTGAGGTACTCAATGAGTTTTTTGCTTCAGTCTTCACTGGCAAGTGCTCTAGCCAAATCACCCAAGTTGCAGAAGGCAAATGAAGGGACTGGGAGAACAAAGAACTACCCAGTGTAGAAGAGCAGATTCAAGACCATCTAAGGAACCTGAAGGTGTACAAGTCCGTGAGATCTGATGAGGTGCATCCACAGGTTCTGAGGGAACTGGCAAATGAACTTATTAAGTAACTATCCATTATGTTTGAAAAGTTGTGGCAACCCAGTGAGGTTGCCTCTGACCGGAAAAGGGGAAACATAACCCTTATTTTTAAAAAAAGAAATAAGGAAGACCCAGGGCACTACAAGTCAGTCAGTCTCACCTCTGTGCCTGGCAAGATCATGGAGCAGATCCTCCTGGAAACTATGCTAAGGCACATGGAAAATAAGGAGATGACTGGTGACAGTCAACATGCCTTCACTAAGGGCAAATCATGCCTGACATATTTGGTGACCTTCTACAACAGGATTACAGCATTGGTGGGTAAGGGAAGAGCAACTGACATCATCTTCCTGGACTTTGACACTGTCCCACACAACATCCTTATCTCTAAATTGGAGAGACATGGTTGATAGATGGACCACTTGGTGGATAAGGAATTGGCTGGATGGCCACACTCAGAGAGTTGCAGGCAACAGCTCAATGCCCAAGTGGAGACCAGTGATGAGTGGTGTTTCTCAGGGGCTGGTACCGTTTAACATCAGTACAATTGGCACTGTTGAACATCTTTGTCAGCAACATGGACAGTGGGATTGAGTACACCCTCAGCAAGTTTTCCAGTGACGCCAAGCTGTCTGGTGCAGTTGATACGCTGTAGGGGAGGGATGCCATCCAAAGGGACCTTGACAGGCTTGAGAGGTGGGCCCATGTGAATTTCATGAAGTTCAACAAGGCCAAGTGCAAGGTCCTGCACCTGGGTCAAGGCAATCCCAGGCACCAATACAGACTGGGCAGAGAATGGATCGAGAGCAGCCCTGGGGAGAAGGACTTGGGAGTGCTGGTGGACGAGAAGCTCAACATGAGCTAGCAATGCGTGCTTGCAGCCTAGAAAGCCAACTGCATCCTGGGTTGCATCAAAAGAACCGTGGCCAGTAGGTCGAGGTGGGTGAGTCTGCCTCTCTACCCTACTCTCACGGAGCCCCCAACAGAAGAAGGACATGTAACAGTTGGAATGAGTCCAGAGGAGGGCCACAAAGATGATCAGAGGGCTGGAGCATCTCTCCTATGGAGAAAGGCTAAGAGGTGCAGTTGTTCAGCCTGGAGAAGAGAAAGCTCTAGGAAGATCTTATTGCAGCCTTTCAATAATTAAAGGGGGCTTACAAGA
Organism: Ardeotis arabs; assembly: GCA_011801015.1. Taxonomy (NCBI): domain Eukaryota; kingdom Metazoa; phylum Chordata; class Aves; order Otidiformes; family Otididae; genus Ardeotis; species Ardeotis arabs. Next base: position 22,063 of record JAAGAY010002704.1, on the reverse strand, counting down.
AAGATGAGAACAAACTTTTTACTAGGGCCTGTTGCGATAGGACAAGGAGTAATGGTTTTAAAACACGAGAAAGATTTAAATTAGACATAAGGAAGACATTTTTTATGATGAGGGTGGTGAAAGCACTGGAACAGGTTGCCCAGATACATGGTAGATTCCCCATCCCTGGAAACATTCAAGGCCAGGTTGGGCAGAGCTCTGAGTAACCTGATCTGGTTGAAGATGTCCCTGCTCCTTGCAGGGCACTTGGACTAGATGACCTTTATAGGTCCCTCCCAACTCAAACTATTCTATAATTCTGTGATTCTGTGATTCTATGATTGGTCCTAAAGAAGGAAAAAAGGAATTCTGCCACAACATGAGAAATAATGTTTTCAAGAGACCATGTGTATATATGCATGAATCACCCTGAAAGAGAGCAGCTGATGTCTCAGTAAAGTTTTTTTCACCTCTGTGTACCAGCTAGAAGGCAGTAAATCTAATTCATTAACAAATATACAGTATTCTTAGGAGGAATGATACAGAAACAGTACTGCCACCTTGCTGGAGGAACAAAATAATGTGATCTGTGTTTCTCTATATTGTTTGGATAGCCTAGAATTATCAGAATTAAGTATGGTAATAACAGGTCATTAACAGTAATTTCTTTTATCACTGTGGAAATGGCATTACAGAAGCAGCACTGACCTATATTTTTTTTTCACAAGTTCTGCAGTTATTGTCACTATATTTCTAATTACCCCTACAGTCACCCAAACTATTTCAGAGCAGTTACTGAGATGATGCCAAAGCACATTGGATCATATTATTTTCTTGATCAACTGATTAAAAGGTCAGAACTGTCAAAAAAAAGTTAACCATAATGTGACAAGAATGGCACACTGAAGAGGTAGTTAGAACTATCATCTGCCACTTCATAACTTTTGGGAATATAAATGTATGTAAATAGGCAGAATTTTTAAAAAATGAATAAAGGTTTTTATCTCTTTAGATTGCTTATCTGTAATTAAACCTATGATAAAACATAAAAATGTCGAACAAAATGCAAAGCAACTACAATTGTTCCTTGACTTGTCTATTAATTTCTATTACCATCCATGTGCCTCCTCCACATCAGAGGGGAGAATAAAGTCTTAGAGGTTCAGCGAGTAGCTGATGGCAGTTTTAGTTTGACCCTGGATTTCTCATTCATTTTCTTCCATCCCTGTATAGCACATAAATGTCATTTCACACAGCTGCTTACAGAGCAGTGATCTGAGAGCGTCTTTGTTGGAGCAGACATTGGAGGCTGGACCGGAAGGCTGGCTCTGTCCTTCCCACTGGAGGTGGAGAGGGGCAGGCACATCAGGAGCTGAAGGACCACACACCTCCGTGTGGTCCCTGGGGAACTATAAGAAACAGATTAATGTATCCCAAAATCCAGAAAAGATAAAACTGTTCAGTTGGCTAAAATTGCCTTTCCTTCTCCCCTGCCTATTATTTTCTGCCGATGACAGCTAAACTGGGACAGGTCTTTTGATTGCAGTAGCAACTAAAGAATGAATAAACAGCTTCTGCTGAGGGTGGCTCACAGCAGCACTGTCAAGGCCTCAAGGCTGTTGTGACCTAGACAGCCTACTCTTTTTAAACTTTTTTCAGTGTTTGGATGAAGATCACCTTCTGTAGGACTGTTTTGATAGTTTAGAAAAAGGTAATAAAATACTAAGTGATTGTGCTGTCCTAGAAATGGATCTTCCTGCCAGCCCTTTGGAGAGGAAGTGCTGCCTAAAACGTAGCTGATGGCAACATCAGAAAATACCATAAAGCGTTCCGTCAGCTAATCTGCACAAGTGGAATTAAATACTCAGTGCAGACATTTGTGGGTGAACATGTGGCAGGAGAAAATAGTAGCAAGAAGAACAGAAAAGCTAGACAAACAAAAGGTCTGAGTCATGCTTCTTTTGGTTTTAACAGGTTCCAGTTCCATCACTTTGTCAGCTCCTTGCTTTTGCACTTTTCCACTCCAATCTCTCCCTCTTCCCACTTGCTTCCTCTGTTCACCCCTCCATTTCTCCTTGCTGTGCTTTTTCATCTGGAAATCCACATGAGGCTCTGTTGGTACTTGCCTGTCAATCGCTGGGTAGGACCTCAATTTGTCTCCAGCCCTGTGTCCTGAAGGGTTCTAGTTTACATGTGCCCAGCAGTTAGCTCTGGAGATCGCATGGCTCCAAGGGACCCCCCCAGTACCAGTGCCAGTGAATATTAACATTTAATATGATATGTATGTCATAGGAGTACATTACACCTATAAAATCTATACTAGGATGTTTGTTGTTTCAGCTGCCATGTTTTAGATAACAAGATGAAGGGATTGAGTACTTGTAAAGTCAAAGTGACTGTGTACTATCTGGACTTAGCAGTGCTGTGCCTGTGGTTTTGCTATGTGTGCATGGACTGACTTCATGCAGTTTCTTTCAAGCACTTCTGCAACCTGTGCTTCTTCATTCAAACTTCTTAAAGGTTGCTATGACCACCTTAAATACCAGCAGTTGTTAAAAAACCTGTAACACATGGCTAGCTTCACAGCTGTCGCTTCCTAAGGCAGTTCCAGTTTATGAAATGCAGGCCTGTAGTGTTTGTATTTGGACTTTTCAGACTCTTTTAAGATACAGACCATCTTTTAACACATGTTGTCTTGCCAACACTTCTCCTCCCCCACATGGCCAGATAGACCAGACCTTCCATTTAGAAATGGCAAAATGTTTTTTAAGAGCAATTTTTTAAAAAGAGAAAATTACTTATTAAAACACTGCTGGTTTTCATTAAAATGAGAAAGATCTGGTAGTTTTTAATCTTCCATATCTCACCAAGCCCTGGATATTGCTCTGTAAATCACATGGAGCATCTCTTACTTAATTTTATCAACAGTGAGAGTTGGATTTCAATGGAAAATTCCTTCCAAGAAAGAAAAGGTTAAGCATTTTGGCCTCAGTTCTTATCTACAATGATGGAGCTTTAGGTTGCCCTGTGTCTCCAAAGCCAGTGATGCTAGCCAGAAGAGGAGTTACCCATGAGTGGGAGATATTAACCAGGGAGCTCTGAATCACCCAAGTAGTAGCTTCCACCTCCTGTGTCCTGAGCCATTTCTGGAAAAAAAAAAAATCTGTTCCTGGCAATCCTGGCATGTTGTACCGGCCCAGCAAGGCTGATTGCTGATGTCATAAATTCGAACAGCCATTACAGTACCCTAATTCATGCTAGTTTTCCAGCAGCCCATGGATCAAGTGGTCACAGCACTAACTGGACTGAGTCCTTCTTTTTCCTCTGAGTGTCTCTTTGCATTTGCTGAACAGACTACACTGGATGTATGCTTTGTCTCATCCCAGTTAGGCATACCTCCAGGGAAGCAAAAAAATATTACACCAGTGAGACATGAACCAGGATATTTGCATTTTGCGTGTGAACTTGTTTCATTTGCTGCATAAGCAGTTGAGATTATCACACAAACATGCCTAAAGATGACTCGTCTATTTACTTTTCCTTCTAGCAGTTTTAGTATTCTAAATGATTATACTAACAGCTATGAGAAAAATGTTACAGAGTTAGTATCTCTCTACAAGGAGAATTTATGTAACCTATGACTTGTTGAGGCTTTTTTTAATATCCTAAATATTTTGCAGCTTGATCATTCATGCATAATGTGATAAAATATGAGGGTCACTCTCTAAGAATGCAAATACACATTGCTACTTAACAAATGAGTTTAGAGAGCTGAAGTTGGGTTTTCGCCAAACTTCAGATGCAGGATTATCTGACTTCTTTTATCTATGACACTTTATACCTTTCCTTTCATAGATTTTTTCATACTTCCCTTCCCACTAAGCTATGCGTTCTGCCCCTGATTTTCCTTTGTGGAACTGAAAACATGAATCTGGGGAAAAAAATCTTGTTGTTGGACAAGGTGATAATGAATCTCAATATTGCAGTATCCCATTGAGTGTATTGATTACTACTACTGCCCATTCACTATAGAATGACACACAATGGCTATTACAGTTTTCACAGCTCTCAGTCTAATTATACAGTTTTTGATTTTTCAAATACAACAGAATTCTAGTGGCAGTTGCCCTATTATAATAGCCCTTTTTATTTGCTTCAGGATTTAAATTCTGTGCTTCTTAATCAAAGGACGCTTTCTTTTATATTTCAGAGAACAGTGGGTTATGTAGGAGGCAGTTCTTATTCCTGAAAACAATCTTTATTTGCAGAAATACACATTTTTTATGAAGTCTCTGATGTCACAGACCTTGTATGAACTTTACTTAGTTTAGGCAATTAATTTCAGAGAAGTTAAATGAAAAGAGACATGATCAAATAGTTTAAATGTTAAACTTAGCTTACAGCTCTTACATTTATTATAGGGACCCCATATTTGTGATCTGTAAATGAGTTATGACATGTATATGTGCCTCAGTTTTTGGATCTGTAGTGAAAAAGTCAAACATAAGAATTTCTATGTTTCATAAGAGTGTTGAAGGGCCTGTGTTTACAGAAGGTCAAACCAGTATTTCAAAAATCAGCCCGATCTTGCGTTTTGTTCAGTGTGGGTTCAAAGTTGTGGAAAAAAAAAATCTGATTCTGTACCTACAGTACACTGAAATGAGTTTCAAGTTGACCAGAAACTAATCCAAGAATTGGACACATGCTTACTTAAAATTTGATGAAGCTTTCAGGACTTAGAATGCAGAAGAGTAACTGATTTTTATTTTTTTTTTTAAAAAAAAGGTTAAAACCTCAGAATTTTATGTTCACTATGTTTACCATGAAAATACAAAAAAAACCATTCATAAGTGGAAAGTTGTACTCCAAATAGTAGGTCACTTTGTGTGCTTCTTCAGCGTATGTCATATGCCTTTGAATCTCAGGAAATAAAAAACAAAAGTAACTGGTTAGTCTTGGAAATCAACCATTTCATATAATTATTTTGATTGGACTCATCCCAACTATGAGTTCACGTATGTATTTCAGTAACACAGCCTAATATATAATGGTAAGTTATGTATCACAATAGAACACTGACTGACTGGAGAGAAATCCTTACCTAATTCAAATCCCCATTGACCCAAGCGGGGCTATGCTTCAACTTTAGTTCTTTCATGTCTCTTTTCACTTCTGGGTATCAAAATGCATTGGAAAATACAATGGCACACAAGTCTATATATTTACGTTAACCTCATAAAGCAATTAATTTCTCCAGCTTAGAAAATAGAAGGTAAAGAGTTAAACTCCTGTTATCCTTAGCCAGAACATCTGCAGCTGCTACCTGAAATCCCACATTTGTGTTTAATAGCTATTTGGAGAGCCTTTCAGAATATGGGCTTATCAGATTTATTCCAGGTGCCTGATTCCTTGGAAGACAGGTAAAATAAGGATTGTGGCAGATGGAAGGGAAACAGCAAGTTTCTTCTATATAGACTTGAAGTCTTAGAAGATGTGTTGCCTGTGGTTAAGTTTTATGCTGCCAGAAGTTCACTTATTTTTGGGAATCCTCATTTTCTACTAAAGCGTTAGTTCTAGGTCCCATATGCAGTACCTATCTACTGCAAAGTAGCACCTAGATGACACCTAGAAGCACCTAGGCTTGACCATGAAAGTTTGGGCATCAGAGGAGTTATTGCAAGAAATCAGGGCCCTGCAGAAACAGGTGGCTTGTCAGAATTTTCTCCTCACCAATTGTAACAGGAGCATCAGAACTGCTGTTCTGAAGTGGGTATTCCTTTAATGCATATTGCAGAATTGAAATAATAGATAATTTTAAGAAAAAGGTTGGGTCCTGGTAGCATTCTAACACCACACATTCCTAGTCTGTGCCCTGGTATAGATGAGGCACAAAAAAACCATAACAAGGGATCCTGTTTCATCAGAACGTGTTGATCTTTAAAAACTTTAGCCTGACTTAGTGGTGTGCAACAGCAAATGAAACTAGAATTTCACCCATTAAAGTTAACCAGAAGTTTGAGGGCATGGTTGAAAGAAAGAGTTGGAATGAGGATGACACCAACAGAAACAGCTAGGTGTATGTTTTATATAGTAAAGTATAAGTATACAGTAAGTGAGGATTTTCTGAATATTTTTTACTCAGTTTGAATTTTCATTAAAAGACTACACACTGTTGGTTTATAAGAAATTCATTTTTTTAGAAAAAAAAAAAAAGAGGAGAAATAAAAAATGTACGATAAATTCTTACTCTCCCTTCACTAGATCCTGGACCCCTCACACTCTACTGCATATCCTGGAGGTGTTTCAACCTTGAGAAAATTTAAGGTTGCTTCAGAGAAGTGCTGAGATAGCATCCTGTTCCTAACCGTCTTGCAAACTAGGGCAAGTTCTTCAGGTTTTCAGAGATCCTTGTCAATTCATGTGCTCTCACCTTTCCTGAGAATTACCCAAAGTCATTGAAAAGGTAGAGAATTCCACTTTTACTAAAGGAAGGCTCCAGTAGCCAAGTCACTATAGAGATGTAACCACTAAGTGAAGATGTTCCATATGTAAACATGTGACTTCATTTTTTATAAAGTTATTGAAATTGTATTCTTTGTGCTAGAAGGACAGACTCTGATGTCTATCAATCCTTAGAGAAAATAGGCATTGTTAGAGAAACAGAAATATATCTTCAGTGCAGTCAAAGGCATCCTCTAGAATTTACATGTTTGCAATGCCAGAAATTTATTTGGCATCAATTTCAAACACACAAAAAAAGATTTCTCCAGCTGTTGCCACATCTGTTATCAGGACCTGCCACCATGCCAGTGAATACATTTAGGCAATAGTTACAAGAAGCAACCTTTGGCTTTTTATGCTTAGAGGAAAGAGAGATCCATTGGAGGCTGTAAGACATTAATCTTTTGATGCAGAATATCAAAAGTGGATTTAAATCTTAACAAAAGACAGGATACTAGGATATCAAAAAAAGACTGGAGAAAAAAATACTGCAGTACTAAAATAATGTGCAAGTGAATGCATATAGGAACTTAAATACATTATTAGGAAAATTTATGTAAAGTCACTTTGAGAAGTAGAGTGACAGACCTACAGCTAAGAACAAAAAGACTCGAATGTGTAAATTGGTATCTGTCACTAATTTAAATTTACACATTTTTACTCTGACCAAGAATTATCAAAGCTTTTTGTACAATATTTTAGTGTTTTTTGACATATATACCTTTCTTACAAATTCTGTCTTGGAGCACTATATGAAGTGAGAAGTAAGGAAGTTCTCTGAAAATATAAATAACTTGATAACTGCCTATGGAGGTATGAAGTTCACTTTATAAAAGTGTAACATTTTGTCAGAGAAACAACTAGTTTAATATATTTTTTTTAAAATATACTTTTAAAATAGTTACGTTTTAAAATAAAAATAAAAATTCCGTTACAGTTTTGTAAACAACTTGTAGAGAGTAGCAGAGATATGCAGTTTATTGCAAACTTTCTATACAAGTCTGGAACAGGCTGGGTAGCTTTCATGCCTGTGATGGTTACAGAGTCTTTCGAACTGCTCCATCAGTAACAGATACCAATACAAAAAACTCTGTTTGATGATTTTCTTTTCAGATCGATTCTTTCGTCATGAATTTGCCTTTTGGCATCTTTTGTACTGTATGTTCAGTGCACTAGTCAAACAAATGTGGTGTCACAGCCATCATAAAAAGTCACCAAGCATTCCAAGCTGAATAAATTGGTTTGTACCTGCGAAATACTGAGCAATTGTTATTTTGATATGTTGTGCATTAAAGCAAAATCCAACAATAGAATAGTTCAAGAGGAAATAAAAAGTCTTATCTTCTGGGGAGGCCTAAAAGACCAGCTGTAGTGGTGGTGAAATTTCTGAGCCGTGATTTAATTTAAAAAGAACATTGTCTTATCCTTTCACTGCTAGATTTTAAGTCAGATAGTCTTTTGAAGCGATAAAGGTAGTATTCCAGATAATAAAACTGCTATTACAGCTCTTCTTCCCATGCGGCTATTTCTGCACCTTAGGACTTTATCTGGGGACGGAGGCCCTCCTCTTGGTGTGTACTGTCCGTATATCCAATAAACTGATAGTCCTGGTTCCAAGAAGACGGCTGCTATCTGTGAGACCAGGAAGCACAGGAGTACAAGGAAACCTTATCAAAAGGCTTACATTTAACAGACTTTTCTCTTTCCTCTTCTCTGGACTGTCTCTTCTTCACTGAGGTACTGCTGTCTACTCTATTCTTACTCACTTCCCTCTTAAAGTCCCAAATTCTAATCAGCATCTTTCCTTTTGAAAAAGAGAGTTGAGTGCAATTTCCACTGGAGATTGTAAATCCATCTTTGCTGCAGAATTGATACAACAAATTTCTATCTTCCAGAAACACCTGCTGCTCTGTTTTAGAGTTTTCAATCTGACATTCAGAAAGTAACAGGTCCTAAGGTTTTTCTAAACATGTACATACATACATGTACGTACAATATAGCCTTACGCTTAGCTGGACACTTCTTTGATGTGCATGCAATGTGGACTTAATCCACTTAATCCAACATTCGGTTGCTGTTTGTGGGTTTACAGCAGATTTGGTGCATGATTATAACAGAAGTAGCAGCTTCACCAGTAAGAATTTTCTGTTCCTTTTCAGTAAAATGAGAATCCTTACTTTTCAGAAGGTGAGGGATTTGTGTTTCAGTACTTACTAGTGTGCTGGTGTTTCAGATGGGAGGCCGCATGTCCAGAAATCCTAAACCAATGGTCCAGAAAATGGTAGGGCACATAAAACTACAAATGGCATCTCCTGCTGCAGATGCAAAACGTCTAGGTCAGTTCATAAAAGCTCCTACTGCACAGTGAACTCTTTGGAGCACAGAATATGGTGAGTGTAATTCTGGCTTCCCTCAGCAAAGCTCCAATCTGGAATGAGGCTCTTGGGTACTACGGCTATACAAGTTGCGAGACATAAATAACATGAGTTTTGCCTTCCTTTGTAATGAAAAGGGAAAACTCACCATACTAGCAAACGGAAGATGCCTGCTTTGCCATACATTAGTTTGTTTCCAGTTGTCAGTAGAGCTAAAAACATAAAAACTGATGGGGAATCAGTATTAGACTTTCTTCAGAAATCTGTTGTCCTAGGCTGTTTTGAACCAGTGCAAAACTGTGAAGTACATACTGTCTGGCTATAGCAGTTTTCAGTTATATTTCAAAAAACATCAAAGGTAACATGTCTTGTATTTCTCCTTTGGACCTGGAAATTGAAATAATAACAATGAGACATGTGTCTTTTAACTTTCTGCATGGCTGAGCTCACTTATTTTGGAAGCCTAATGTTGATGAATAGGTTAAGCACAGCTAAAAATTAGCCATTCCTCCCCAAGAGCTTATTTGACTCAAGACATTTCTCAGATTTTCAAAGGTAAACTGATTTTCTTCAGCACTTGAGCAAACAATCACAGGTACTTATGCATAGTCAGTGCAAACATACGAATTTGCCATTTCACTTCACTCATTTGCTTTTCTCTCTTGCATCTTGGCAAAATGTACCACTCTGGTTTGCTATAACAACAGCCTCAGAAGTGCTTCTGCTTATTGTGCCAAATTCTTCACGGCTGGTATATCTCTATAAGAGAGAAACAGCATAATAATTCTATTTTTAAATAGAACAGATTTTTGCAGTGTTACAAACAACACAACAGCACTAGATCTGTGCTTGATTGTGTTAATTATATGAACATTTCTAAACCAAATTACAATTCTTACATAAAATATGCATGTGCCTGTGTCTTCTTTAACCCCTGTTTATTGCCTCTTTCTTGCCTTGCTATTGACTGCTACTAAAGACCTTTCTCTAGGACTTATATTCAGAACTTTAGTTGGCCACAGAAGCAGCCCTACTGTGATGAAGTTGGCTATGAACCAGAGACTAAATGTTTTGCCGTTACAGTACATTCATTTCTCACTTGCCTATCCTAGAAGTATCCCTAGCAGTTTGATATAAGTCATTCTTTAAACACCTAGTTTTTATATGCAAAGAGAAATCTTTTCCCTAGAAACCCAGTGCAAACAGTACCATCCATAGGTAGCTCCTGCCTTCTGCATCTGTGGTGCGAAGGGAAGTTGTACGTTTTCTTCAAACTTAGAGGTGCACAGGAGAAAAGGAAAAAAAAAGACCCAGTCTTTGAGCCCTATCCAAGATCAGCATTTCTGCTGAAACAGTTTCCTTTTGTGTTTTGTTGCCAGACACAGATACGGGAGTTGCATGGAAAGTGCCATGATTAATCCAGCTATTTTCTCTGCCAAGGAGCAAGAAGGAGAAATGTAGGAGTTGGTGTGAAGGAACAAGGCTTCTTTGTAGCCTGAGACTCAAGTGCATCCTGTAATAACAGTGATAGGTTCAAGATCCTAAGAGAGGCAAGCTCACTATTTCTAATACAAACAGGAATGGTGACCATCTCTGCATCACTCATGACACAATTGAAGGGGTCAGTTTCTGTGTGGTGCTTATTTTCAGAAGAAATTGTCTTCATTTTATTATAAGCACAATCCATTTCTGTATTCATAATGTGAACACTCAATAGAGAGAGATACATTTTGATTGCAAGCAGCTGTTGCCATCTGATCAGGGGATGTATTGCAAATGTTTTAGCAAATGTTTCTCCTCCTCCTCTTTTCTCCTAAGACTCTGACAAAGTTGATGCGTGACTCAGAAATCTATTCATATGTGAAGAAATTCCCCATGTCGACCCCTAGACAGCAGGCAGTACGATTTCACAAGCACATACATCAAATGGCACTGTTAGAGTTTAAACTTTGTTCTCTAAAACCTTGACTAGCTGGAGTGGTGAGAGCTGTGTGCTTTAGACTGCAAAGCCTGGAGGTGACGAGGGAGTTCAAGCCCATTGACTGAACCTGAAACCAAAAGCTCACCATAAGGGTGAAGCTAGACCTTCACAATGCCTTTCCCTAGGTCTTCCACTGAGAACAGCGGTATTTAAATCAGTGAGACATGATACTACCAAAAAACAGGTTCTTTCAAAGTATTAATATGACTGCCAGAAAATATTTTCTGCTGTAGGCCAAGGAGAGGGAGAGAGTCTTAATCTCTTCAGGAGAGAAGTTGTTTAAACAAAGTCCTTGATGCAAATCTATAGGGAAAAGAGCAATCTACAGTGGCAGAGCTACTAATTTCTGGTTTTAATTTGACTCATCACTTTCTTAACTATGACTGTGAAACCACTGGGGCAAAACCTGATTGTTTCGCTTTGTGCTGTTACCCTTCAACATGAATAAGGTGAACAAGACATGAACATTGCCATTATACTGGGCAATAGACATCGTTTGTGTATATAATATTTAAATTCAAACCCAAATTCTGCCTTAGTATATGCTTAGGTTCTCATTCAAAGTTGTAAATCTACTCCACAATTGCTTAGTTACTACATACTCCAAACGGGAAGTAAATCAGGAAACTTTGCTGCACAGATGGAGTGCGGTTCTTGATTTGGTATATACAGCAAAATGTAGCAAGTCACGCAGTATTTCCAAGTCAGGTCTGCAGTCTGTCAGCTCCCAGGAAGTCCAGGAGAAATGACGCGTGGTGACCTCATTGTGGTAAATACTCTGCGTCATCCAGAATACTGAGTGAATGGAAAAGGCAAGCATCCAGTGGCTCACTTGATGTCCCTAGGCAGTTTGCTGCAAGATTAATTTCAAGTTTTAATGAAAATAAGCAGTAATAATCTAATGGGGTTTAATTAGAAAATGTACAGCTCTTCAGCACATTCCACTCGAGTCCTGGGTGACTGAAAAGCAAATCAGAACAATCACTGGTTGATACAGAGATACTCACTCTGATTATTCTAGGAAATTGTAGAGCTTCATACCACATACCATAAACACTCTATCACAATTTTTCTTGCTAGTGTGGCCAAATTCTGTAAATACATACAGGATATGTATAGCAATGCTATAATCATTACACTTACATCTGATGACACTTGTTATTAACATCAGAAAATAGTCCATTAAAAAACTATATGTGTGTGTACAATACTTGTGCATCTGCTGATATGACTGATCACGGGTACAGGCTGCATCCTGATTCCTTTATCTCTGTATGTAACTTCTGTTTACTTCAGTGCTTGGGAGCTGATTTCTATAGTAGATTCCCCCGAACATAAGGTGTTATACCCACTTACTCTAGAAGTAAAAGCCACCCTTGCTCTCATGTGCCTCTTCTCAAGATGCTCTCTCACACTTTCTCAGCTTGAATGATTCACATTAGAAATATTGCCCTTATGGTTTCTTTTTCATGCTATGGCTTTCTTTTGCTGCTGTTATGCTGTTCAGAGAGTACAAAGAGGTTAAGAATGCTTGTGCTTACTATATTGAAAAGTATAGAACAATATTGCTTGCTTATAAATATCCTAGACAACACTGAAGTGTAAGATTATTTCTGAGATTTACTGTTAAAAACCCCAATTCCTTTCTCTCTGGTATCTCTGTGCTAACTCAAATTTCCACAACAACTGTTTTCAAGTTTTTTAAAATTTTAGAGGCTGCTTAACTCTCTGATAGATTCTTATCACCTTGGATAAACTAGAAAGTTTGTTTTCATGAGATAAAGAGATATTGAGCATGTTTAATGGTGTTTCACAACAAAGAGAATAAGAAATTCAGTAATAAAATACAAAACAAAGGACAGAAGAAGCAATATGAAAAGCAAAACAAGTTTCTAGGACACTATTTTTTAACTTTTAGGAAAAAAAAATGCTTCTAATCTCTTCTTTCTAAAGGTAACATTTTTATTAAAGACTGAAAAATAAATACGCAGCTAAATAACATACCTCACAAAAGTGATTTTCATGGCTGTGCAGACAACAGAGATCAATGTACAGAGTGTAGATAGTTACAGTGTCTGAATAACCTTCTCTAAAACAAAGTTCAAAGCAATATGAAAGAGATAGTTCATTCTCAAGAACAATAAGGAGAAAGTGTTATGTGATGTTGCATGGCTTGAAATATGCCTACCTGTAAGTGAAACCTTTAACCAGGAAGCTTTCATGCAAAAAAAGCATCTACAGTTACAGTCTGTATGCAGTCTGAGCTCTAACTTTGTTTCCTTTTTACCGGGAAATACTTTTTATCTGCTGTTTTATATAGACAGCACAATTAATATTTAATGCAGCATGAACCCTTTAATGATGATAGACTTCATCTTGTGCACTTGGACCCTTGTGCTGCAAAAGATTCCCTTTTATTTTCTCTGCATGAAAGGGTTCCAGAAAAATAAGTGAGAATCTCCACTTTTCTTGAAAGAATAGTTTTAGTTGACTACACTGTCAAAGCGGGGCTTGAAAATGTAAACCAGTACACAGTAGGCTATTTCTGTTACTGTATTTTTCTTACAGATGGCTGGAGAGCAGGGGAATAGGCCAATAAATGACTTATGTGCAAATATGTACAAATGAATGCACACAAGCTCTTTAGCCAGAAACCAGTCACACTGCAGTTAACCTAAAGTAATCTTCCTGGTTACTTCTCCAAATCTGTAGCCTGGATCTTTGCTTTGTGGACAAGAATAGGTTACATTTTTGTGGGGGAGAATGGACATGCTTTTCAGGCTCAGACACGCCCTGAATACTAACTCATGGGTGCAACCTATATATACATTTTGCAAAACTATCTTTTTCTATCCATTTGTGTGCAAAACTGTGTTTGCTCCTTATTCATCATGGCACAGTCTGCAGTGTTTCTGAAGACTTGGATTTGATATTTTGTTCATGTGGAGATAAGATATCTATGGGGGACTCATGAATCTTTGGCGAAAGGACAATCATATCAGAATATTTCTATTTAGGCTGATCATGAGGAACGTATCTTAATCCTTGTAGAATGTTGTGTCATTAATGCTACCTAAACAGTATGTTTTAAATTTCTGAAATTAAAAAATTATCATGTCTAAATAGCACAAATTGAAACTACTCGTGATGTCTTAATCCTTTTCTGTGCTACTTTATGGATTTTGTAAGGTCTGAAACGATTATGTTTACATTATTTATTGTATATATATTTATATTACATATATTAGTATTTCTCTTAACTAGGTATCAGTAATGCGGAAGTAATTCCCATGCCGTCAACACCAATGCAAAGCCATCAAAACAAAGTCATGGTCTGTAAACAAGTATTTCAGTTCTTTCCATTTGGGAATGGTATAAGGGCTCCCCTGGACCAGAGCTTCTCAGTAAATTATTTCGCTCTTCTGCATCTTCCTGTATTTCCCAGCTTCATGGCTTTCTTCACAACCCTTCTTAAGGCCTGATGCTCCTCGCCATGTTACATCCCTGTATCCCCAGAGCTACTCACTGAGCCCATCAGATGCTGTAACATTTCTTTTGCAGCTGGCAACCCCAAAACGTGCCTATGTGTGAAGGTTATTTTTCATGTTTAATGAGGTGTTGTGATTATACTGGAATTTCTAGTGTTTGCCATGATGTTAAAGAGTCACCTTGTCTGACATTGTAAATGAACTGTATTTGTAAAGTAAATATTTGCTTAAAGGTTTCAGTTCCCAAAGAGCAAATTTGAAGCTGCCTGGTGTTCAGACGTACTTGAATGTAATTTATATGATTGCTCACTGAACCATGTGCACTATTCTGCAACATCTGTCAAACTGAGTGCCAGAATTTTAGCTTCTGCCATGTGTCTTAACTAAGCCACATAATTGTAGTCACCTAGGTGACACTTGATAGCTATGACATTTATCTCATTACTTAGTAATGGTGACTATAAACATTGCATTCTGTGCATGTACCACTCAGTCCACATTCAAGAGGTCTCTGGAGTCCGAAGTTGGCCACTTGGTAAAAAGAGCATGATGGAGGTGAGAGCGTTGGACTGGGTTATATGAGAACTACATCCAAATCCTGAGTGCTGATTAGCCTTGGGGCAGGAGGGTACAGCTGGCTACTGTTCAGGGAGCCCACACAAAGGGTGCATGTCAAGGGTGGTGGGCCATGCAAAGAGGTGAGCTTTATCCAAGTCGTCTCATTTCTCCACCTGTCAAATAAAGAAAAGTAACAGCTTTGTTCACAGTGACATTATGAAATAAAGACATTAATTCCTTGTAAGGTACTTGGAAATCCTCTGATTGAAGATACTTTAGAAGTGCAAGTTATTTATTATGTCTGCAAATTATATGTACCTGTGGCCTTGGCTTGCACAGAATATGTGATGTGTTACTAGCACAGACCAATCAACCAGTTTTAAAGGTGTAAAACAGACAAGGCAAGCTGCCTTTAATGAATGCTAAGATAATTTAGTTTCAACTTGATTTTGCTCTCTGCTTTCCAATGGGTGGGTGATGTGACCCTGTAATCTTTTATTCCTCTAAGGTATCTGTCCTGTTAACTTTTTTTCTTAAAGCATTTAGGGTTGGAAACTATCTTTAGTTGAGAGGCAATTCACTCTCTTTTTCCTTATT
The DNA here is from genome assembly GCA_011801015.1 of Ardeotis arabs. Taxonomy (NCBI): domain Eukaryota; kingdom Metazoa; phylum Chordata; class Aves; order Otidiformes; family Otididae; genus Ardeotis; species Ardeotis arabs. The sequence continues at coordinate 6,584 of JAAGAY010002704.1, read as the reverse complement.
AAAATCTGATTAAAAGTACTTGGTTCCATGTTTTTGTAACTTCGGCCTTTTGGCCTTTGCCCTGAAAATTCACTGATTTACCATTGAATCTATTGTGTAATTACCAAGCTTGTTAAAACAAGAAAGACTAATTTTCTTCAGAAAACAGTAATTCAATAAAACTTTTAAAACAGTGACAATGAAGTATAACCACTCTTTTCACTCTGGTAAAGCCTGTCTACAGATGACCAGTATAAATCCTTTCCCATCCCAGGTGGCAAAATGACCTTTGGTAGTTACTCAGTTATATACTTGAAGAAACCCTTCTCAACATCCCCCTGGAAGCACAGGCAGCTCTTAAATTTCTTTGGGCAGATGTCAACAGGTACATCTTCGAGCACTCAAATTTGCCGTACATGGTACAGATTACTTTGATGTGATGGTAAACTAATCAACATGGGGAAAGAGACTTTCTGGTAACCCAGTTCCACCTGATTTTAAACATTTTTTCATACAAGGCCTTTTAAAGAAATCTTCCTCCATGTGTAGGTAAAAGGAAGTCCTGTAATCTGAGTAAGTCTAGTTGTAGAAGAAGGGATAGGAGCTCCTGTTTGCCAAATGAGTTTCTTGCAGACTTTTCTTAGAAACATGCTGTTCCCAATTAAGATAAATTGTGACCTGCCACTTTTCACATAAGACACAGTAACATATCCCTCCTCGCATTTAGACTGTAGAAATGCCTGAAGCATGGCTTCTTCCAGGGTCTCTTTACTCTGGGGGAACAAGCAAATTGTCAAACATCATAAAATAAGTAGCCGTAACAGCCAGTAAAGAAGAAATGTATACATTGCTGAGCGCAGTGAAAACAGGGGCACCCAAGTGACAGATGCTCAGAGTGTGAATGGGACCAGAAAGGAAGGTGGTAGGCACCTTTGAATGGTAGCTGCCATGCCACTGTCTCTGTAAAATGCTCTCTTAATAGACAACTTGGGAATGGTTAGTTTTATTTTTGTAAATACGGAGTCCTCTCCTGTCACTGCTTAGTATGTGACACAAGTAACTGCAAACTAAAGGAAAAAAATAGCATATTATAATTAATCAGAAGACTTTTCTTAAGCAGAGTACTTCCACTTACCAGCTTTGGCAAAGAGCTTCAGTACGCATTTCGTATCATGACCCCATACATGAAATACTGACAGAAATTGAGATTCTATTTAAAGATAGTATCAGCATTCCTTCGGTAGGCTCTAAATCTTAAAAAGCAAATCAGCATGTTGTTTGCTGAATTATGCTGTCTGTTCATGTGCTTCAACACCGAGCAGACGTGGAAAACCCAGACTGTTTATTGGTAAGGTGTTTTGGGTTTTTACATGCTTCACAGAAAGACTAACCTAGACAGGATATACTCTTTTGTATGTTCAAATTGTAATACTATTAAACTACTTTTGAAGGGAATAGAGAAGAACCAGAGGCTCCAGGATCTTCTGGATACCCTTTACTAAGTACTACCAGCACTGCCTTTCTTTCGTATTTATATCTAGTTAACTCCTGAAATTAAAGAGAATGACAAAAAAAAAAAAAAGGGGGAGAGGAGGATGTCTGCACTTGTGAAACATTGCATGTTTCTCCTTCAAGAGACCATTCCTTCCTTCCTTCCTTCACACAGCTATCAGTTTCAGTGCACTACCAAGGAAACTGCAGTTCAGTTTTTGGCATGCAGCAGAAGGCAGTGGACAGAGAGACACTGGAGGCATGTCAGGATATATAAGACCACATTGCCACGGTTGTAGATCTTGTCTGCCTTCCTGCTTCTGGCAGATGTGCAACTCCATCTCTCTGTCCAAGTTTTGCTGTCAACTTGAGGATTCAGCAGTTTCTGGGCATTTCAGTTGCCACGAAGTTATGAAAGGGCTGACTGTAACAGACTTGTCTTCACTAACATGCAACAAGATTGAGGCTAACAAAGTTTGTATCTCCATTCCTCGATACAGAACAGTGTCCAGTGGCTCCACTAGATACTGTTACACAGACCTCCAGAGTCTTTTTTTTTTTTTTTGCTGTTGTTTCCCAGTAGACTACAGCCTTTTGTCCCTTTCTTCTGGGAAACCTATCTTAGTGTTTTTTCTGGCTCCAGGATAGGGGCACATGGGATTTCTTCTCACAATGTGATTTGTGCAAGTTAAGAGCTAGCCCTGGCACCAACATGTCTAAACAGTCTTTAGTTTCCTTGACTTTTCTCATCATTTAGATTATGCAAATTCAGGTTCCACAGACTTTCTTTAGAGCCACAAATTTATGCAAATATTTTTCTCTTTCTGGGAGTTAGTTGTTGGTTTTAGTGTCCATCTTTCTTAGATTTTCCATTCATCTTTTGCAATTCATTGTGAGAACTTCTTGGGGCTGCTTTGTAACCATCAAATGTATTGCTATAGCCACTAGACAAATACCACTACAAGCAAAAACAAATCCAAACGCTAATCCAGTGTGCAACCTTAGGATGTTAGTGCTGGTTTTTAACAGTAGCTCAGCCCTTCAGAGATGTAGTGAAACTTTTGGGAGATTTGCGTTTTATTTGTTTAGGTGGTTTTTTCAGGAAGGGCTCCCACATATTATTCCTGTGGGATAAGAGTGGAACATTTGAGCATTTGACAGTTTAAAAAAAGCTTCTGCCTCATTGTGGAGAAGGCAGGCAGTGGCACTTAGCAAGCACAGACAATAATAACCTTTTCTGCATAGCTCTTATTTTGCTGTAGAAAAGTTGACTCAGTGATTTCACTATTTAGGATGCCAACTTAGGAACCCCTAAGAAGTGGCTCTAAATACTTTTCCCTGTTTGTGTTTTATGATCCACCAGGACTGTATTAGGCTAAGGAACCTGTTATCTGTTCAGAGACAACATGACAATATCTATTATACTGCAGAGGGAGCAAACCACAAGTGGAGGCTTTAATGAGCATCATTCTTGCTTCACTGGAGGCAAGAAAATCCCTGCAGATGTTTCTGGAATTGGGTGTTTTCTTATTCATGTATGTCTCTGCACTACTGAATAGCAGAAATATCTTTTAATTATGGAATTTTGCTGATGGTTTTTACTTCTTCCTATGATAATACATTAGGACACTTTCAAGGGCACTTGTAGAAATTCTACACTGAAATTTCTGTTAACATTTCCTAAGTGAATATGACCAGCAGGGACAGACCCCTCATTTATCTCCTAGTGGACATGTTATTTCAGTGGAGGGAGGAACAAAGAGAGAGAAAGAACTAGATCATCCACATTTGCCATGTAATGGCTAAATCTCACCTTCTTCAAAGACTCTCTAGAGAAATTCAGCCACAGATGCCATAGTGACCTCCTGCTATCAACTACAGGATAACTTGCAGAGGTGGTGAGTACTTGCAGATATTTTTGCCACCAGGAACTAAGGGAATGTTGAGCACTTCCCCCTGCTAGGAAAATCAATGAGATCTGTGTTGTGCACCTTGCAAGATGCTCTAGCAAAGTTAATCCTTTTAAGAAAGTCAGCTCCTCCCTCATTTAAAATGGACACCTACAATTAATGCATTCTTCTGAACACTTTGATTTCACCATGACCTATCTCTCCCCGTCTAAGACAAGGGAAATAACAAAACTTCATCTAATGGAGATTATAAGGATAAAGGTAGTACTTACAAAGCTCTCAGATAATGTAGTGAAGAGAGTTATAGAAAAATCATTGAGGAAAAAAATGATTCTACACTGAGCACAAGGATTGGCAGGCATATAATAAAAGCAAGGTTGGTGACTATGAATTCAGAAATTGCAGTCCAGTCTGTGAACTGAAGAACATCATAGAACGTAAACAAGGTGGGAAACTATAGTATTATGTTGTCAAGAACTACGTAAAGGCAGAGGGATTGTCCTTTTATCCTGTTGAAATCTTACTGTGGTCAGCAAGAAAGAGTGCTTCAGATCTCAAGAAGCTCTGGCTTCGGGCTGGGAGGGTCAAGCAGGGGATCCCAAATGACCTTATCTAAGTGAGATGGAAACATGTGGTGTCCCTGGAGGGCCCAGGCACTGCTGTTTCACTGTGCATGGAAAACAGTGCAGAAACTTTGACCTCACAGGCAAATTTCAAACCTCTCTCTTTGTCTTTTGGTGGAGGTGTCTGGAGAGGATGTGTATGTAAACATGATCACTGCAAATGGACCAAGACCTTGACATTTATTTGCGAAATTTGGGAAGTCTTTGGGATTTATTCAACCACTCTGTGTTTCACTCAGTAAAACAAGGGAAAGACTATGTCCAAAGACTGGAGAAGGTAAAAATAGCCCTTCCTGCTTATAAGATTCATCCTTAAATGCCAGCAATAGTTTAGAAATGAAAGCACATATAAATTGTTTGTTTATATGTAACTTACAACAAATAAAGCTTTTAAAACAGCAGTAAGGGGAGGCAAAGAAGACAGAGTGCCCTGCCTGCATCAACTCTTCCTCCTGACATCAGCAGAGGTCAACGGAGTTGCCTTTCTGAGTATCAGCAGCAAATAAAGTCAAGCCACAATTTTGTTAGGGTAGGTGGAAAAAGTAATTTACAGTCTTTAGCAATGCATATTTTATCACATGCTGGGGAGAAGGTGCAGTAGCCCCATAGCACTGTGATGCATAAAAAGATTCATTTAATAAGTCCCAAAAATAAAATAGAGCTAATTAAAACTCCGATATAAATGTCCTGCTGCAAATTTTAGTCTGAATGAAGGATCAAGTAAAAGTTTTTAATAGAAGTGAAATATTCCAAAAATATATTTGACGGTAATGAGGAGTCAGCTGTATTTCATACATAGTGGAAATAGTATGTGTGGTGGGTTGACCCTGGCTGGATGGCAGGTGCCCAGCAAGCCGCTCTATCATCCCCCCTCCTCAGCTGGACAGGGGAGAAAAAATACAATGAAAGGCTCGTGGGTCCAGATAGGGACAAGGAGATCACTCAGCAATTACCATCATGGGCAAAACAGACTCAACTTGGGCAAATTAGTTTAATTTATTACCAATCAAATCAGAGTAGGGTAATGATAAATAAAACCAAATCTTAAAAACAACTTCCTCCTATCCCTCCCTTCTTCCCAGGCTCAACCTCACTCTCGATTTCTCTACCTCCTCTCTCCGAGCGGTGCAGGGGGACAGGGAACAGGGGTTGTGGTCGGTCCATCACATATTGTCTCTGACACTCCTTCCTCCTCACACTCTTCCCCTGCTCCAGCATGGGGTCCCTCCCATGGGAGACTGTCCTCCACAAACTTCTCCAACGTGGATCTCTTCCCACAGGCTGCAGTTCTTCACAAACTGCCCCAGCACAGGCCCTCCACGGGCCACAGCCTCCTTCAGGCATCCGCCTGCCCCAGTGTGGGGTCCTCCATGGGCTGCAGGTGGACCTCTGCTCCTTCGTGGGCCTCCATGGGCTGCAGGGGCACAGCCGGCCTCACCATGGGCTGCACCGCGGGCTGCAGGGAAATCTCTGCTCCAGTGCCTGGAGCATCTCCTCCCCTCCTTCCTCTCTGAGCTTGGTGTCTGCAGGGCTGTTCCTCTCACATATTCTCACTCTCTCCAGCTACAGTTGCTGTTGTGCAGGTTTTTTCCCTTCTTTTTAACTATGTCATCAGAGAAGTACTACCACCGTTGCTGATGGGCTGGGCCTTGGCCACCAGTTGTTCCGTCTTGGAGCTGGCTGGCATTGGCTCTCTCGGACATGGGGGAAGCTTCTGGCAGCTTCTCACAGAAACCACCTCTGCAATCCCCAGCTACCAAAACCTTGTCATGCAAATCAAGTATTGCATTGTGTTTGGAGAGGGCATAGATTTATTGAGCTCCGGGCAGAGGAGCAGGCTGCGTTTCATGCTCAGTGTACTGAACTTGCATTAGAATAGGGGTCCTGGTCACCATCTTCCACAGGGACATCCACAAAGGCTTTTTGTTGTCCCTTCATGAGTTCATAAACTACCCACCTGGTCTTTCACAGCAACATGTGCAGGGAGCAGCTCCCCTGGAATTCTCTGGTTGTATTCCAGACTGTGGTGCCTCCCAAACAGGAAGAGATGTTAGCATACCACTTTTCCTGGGAAGGAAGTAGGGGCAGAAGACTAGCAGTGATTGCAGGAGATAGATTGTAATTCGTTTTTCAAAGGTCATGCTACCAATTTACCTCACCAAGTCATGATGCCACAAGCCTTGCAGATTTCTGAATCTATTATTTCAAAGACTGTAACTGCTCATGTTTTTCTGAGGCTGAGATTTGTCCTTTGGAGGAGTACTGTAACGTATAATTCCATTGAAACACACATACAATGAAGTAAAAGGAGAAGAAAAACAGGAAAGATCAAAGTGTGACAGTGTCAATGTTCACCTTCTATATGTGCAAAAGTATCCATGTGGGACAAACTGATATACTCAAATGGAAATCTGCTAAATAAAACTAAGGAGAATTGGGAGAAAAAAGTGAAGGGAAGGTACGGGAAGGTGCAGGAAGGGAAGGTGTGGGAAGGTGTGGGAAGGTGTGAGAAGGTGTGGGAAGGTGTGGGAAGATGTGGGAAGGGAAGGTGTGGGAAGGTGTGGGAAGGGAAGGTGTGGGA
>JAAGAY010002703.1:0-42226 GCA_011801015.1 Ardeotis arabs | reverse complement strand
AAGATGTTTTTTTGTTTTTTTTTTTTTTTTTTTTTTTTAAAAAAAAAAAAAAAGGGAGGAAAATTAAAACAGGGAAGAGGTACATAGCATGTAGAAAAAGGTCAGCATCTTTTCTGCTCATCACAACTTGGGCTCCACATCACGGGGAGGTGAGCTCCTGTCCCCCCACACAGCTTCCTGGCACTGGGCCATAGATGGATGCAGACAAGCTCGCAGTGGAAAACAGACCAGAAGCGATAGAGAAAGGACCTAATCTGTCTCTCAGATCAGCTGTCTCGTTTTATGCCAAGACCAAATCAAAAGCCACCCAAGTAACCCCAGGTGACCTCGAGCCTCCACCACGCTAACCCCATCATCTCTTCATGTCCTCCCACCCCGGGCAGCAGCTCTCCGAGTGCTGTCTCGGCAGAAATCAGCATGGCTACTGCAACACCGGAGTCAGAGGGCAGCATCGCCCCTGGGGCACGAGCAGGACCCCTACAGCTGCCCCTCGCACTGGCAGGGCATTTGGGATGCTCCCTGACCTTGCAAGGCGATCCTGGACTTGCACAGCACGTTCCCACAAGCCATGCCAGCATCCCTTCTCTAACTTAAAATATTTTAAGATGGAAAAATAGAGAAAAAGCTGTTTCTGTGCTGTTTGCTGTAAGGACTTGGTGGTGTATCGGTTATGGAAAGGGGGAAATAAGAAATCAGCCACTCTACAGACAACTACAATGGGAGGAAGATCCAGGCACCTCCGGATGAGAGACTGTGTGTTTCCCAGCACCGACAGAAATGTGAAGTGGCAAATCCTTTACCAGCTGAAGCAGTAAAAGTGTGGTGCTGGGGTCTGCTATGAGAGAAGACTCATCCCGAGGAGTTTCCTAAGGGAAACAGTCGTTGGTGACAGACCGTGGCAGGATGATTAACCGCCGGGTGGGCTGAGAAACAGGACGGGCTTTCCCTCCTGTCGTAGTTCAACACAACACCTCCTGAGGGCAGGATGACACACTGAGCATCACTGGGAGGCTGCTGGAAATTAAAGTGGGTGGGAGATTTGGGATGTGAATGTAAAAGATCTAGAAACTTTTATTTGGGAAAACAGGTGATTTGGGGCCCCTCGAATATAGGGACTACCGTGTAAAATTCCTTCCTGAGGTCTGAGACATTGTCAGACGGAAAAGGGCAGTGGGAGCGGGTAGAATGGATATTGCCCTAACAAAACACAGAAGGAAAGAGCTTCAGTTCTGCTCTGGCAGCGGAACAAAACCATATGGAAAGTACTCTAACGCCATATACACGGCAGCTGCAGAGCCTCAGCTTAAGCACTCCTGGGTTCAGGATTAGCATCTCACAACCGAGGGCAACAAAACTCATCAGGGTCACAAGAGACAGACATGCTACAGGAGCAGGAAAGCAGTATTTGGAAATGACCCTGATGAAGGAGCTATCACAGTAAAAAAATACTCTGAAAAAAAGTCAGTGAAAGGCTATTTTTGCTTCTTTCTGTGATTAAGATTAAGAAAGCAAGGCAGAAAATGAAGAAAAAAACCTGCAACCTCTATGAAGAAATATTATATCCAATCTAGTGTTCTAACTGGTGAAAATGAACCCTGCAAGACAGGACTGAGATTTGACAATAAGAAATAAGACTGCTGCCTCAGAAATGAGAATAGTGCCTGTGATTGCAGGGATCCTGGCTGGTGTGACCCTACGAGAGACCGTCAGTCCTCAGATTTCCCCAGCTATGGAGCCGATTGGGTTGTACAGAAATTCTGTCTCATTACGCAGTCATAGGCTGGTGAGAAACATGGATTTACCCTTTGATACATCCAATGTATCCCACTGGCTGAGACAGGGCAGTGGAGCAGCCAGGCTCTGGGATGCAGTGTTGACCCTTCTGATATCATGGGTGGGTGGCCAAGAGTCCAGCCTTGGTCTGCTCCCAAGCAGCACCTCCCATGTAACACTCCCTGCTTTCATAAAGCTGGATGAAGGTTGCCTTCACTCTCGCTAGACAAGCTGAGGCCCCAAGTAGAAAAAAAATTCTGGATAGTTGAAACATGATCTTGGTGATTCAGTCTATTTGGCAGGAAAGGGGATGGAGTGCTACGGGGTTCTGCTTGCAAAGAAAAGCTCAAATGAAAGACAGAAAAAAAGAGTAAGGGGAAGAAAAGGAAGGATGAAATTTTCCTCACTTTAGTCAGCGCCATACGTACCCAGATAATCTTTGGTTGGATTTTATGCCAGGGAAAAATTAGTTTCTAGTCTCTTATAAGCCAGAAGGCACAGCAGAGAATTACATCTGCGAAATGCCAGGCTCTGGTTATACTTCTGAAAAATGTATTCAGTGTTTACAATATTTAGGCTGTAAGCTATGTTTTGAGACATGAGATGGAAGATCTGAAAGCCAATCAGATGATCTCCACAGATCATCAGTTTTGCAGCTTGCCTCCCAAGAAAAAAAACACATGAGATGCAGTCCCAGAATTACTTCTTTAAAGAAATGAGAAAATATAGGGGAAAAAAATCCCAGAATTAAATATTTCTAAGGGGATGAAAAGTATCCTGAAAGTATCCCAGATTCCAGCCCTGTTGCTTTCCCTGGGACATGTGAATAGAGAAAAGCTCTCCCGCAGGTGAGTTTACAGCTGGCTTTGGAAGGTGCTCGCCACGTCCCAGAAGGTGCCCAGCCGAGCACGCTCTGCACAGTGGGTTCAAGGCATGGAGAGAAGACGGAGCAGGGAACCTCATCCAGAGGTTGGGAGGCCAAAGGGAACAGGGTGGAGAAAGGGTGTCTCTGCCATGCAGCCTCGTGCCGTGTCAGAGAGCCCTCCTACATCCCGGGTAGCAGCAGGTCCACGCAGCCCTGTGCGGTACCCTGCAGCGAGGGTTGCTCAGGAGAAGTTGCTAACTCAGTGACACAGTGATGGCTTCGTGTTCCCACGTCACCCCCACCTGGCACGGCATTGGGATGACGGAGACGTAGGCAAAGCATCACCTACCCATCAGCACTCATTGAGCCTGCGTTAATGCTCTTCCAGCTACGACTCCAGCAACAAAAGGAAAAAAAAAAAAAAAGCAGCATAAACCAAAGCCCTGCCATCACCCCGGAGAAGTGTCTGCCAGCTCTGCCCGTGCTGCCCACCACTCTCTACCCCCACAGCCTCGCTACCCTCGCAGCTACAGCCCGAGGCAGACTGGAAGGAAGGGATGATTTAAGGTCCAGCATACACGTAGATACATCGGACGGCCACAGCACGGAAAAAGCATGTCAATCCCTAGAATGCTTCCCTGGATGGCACCACGACATGGTACACACACGCACACACGTACAGAGAAATCTACAGGGAATGCATGGGAATGGCGTGTTGGCGGTGATACAGACCTTGGCGATGGCTCGGGCTGCTGCTCTTTCCTTTAAACAGAAGCAATAGTACATTAGCATGGTGTCAGGTGGCAAAAGATGTTGCTGCTTCACTGTTAAAACATAACGAAAGGACAATACCAAACAATACAACCGAGTGGAAGTTGTGGACAGAAGAAAGGGAAAGGAGCACTTAATTCCTGGAGTTTCTGGCCCGGACAGATCACTGGAGACTCACACAACCTCAGAGAAGACACATACAATGCACAGGGTTGAAGTTTATCCCAACCCATCCCTGTGCCTACGCAGGACTGAGACACCTGACGGCCGTGTGATTTGTGTGAGCACAGGAGGACTTCTGTGGGCTCAGGGGGCGGCCCCCTTCGTCTGGAAACGCACCTCCCCAAGCTGTTGCTGCACATCGGGAAGGATTTGAACAGCTCCCGTCGCCCTGGTGTGTTTGATTTTCTGGCCACTGGGACAGAGCTGACAGAAGCAAACTGGATGCATGGCTTCACGCCGCAGCGCTAACACATGGTGCTGGGTGGGGACACTGGTGAGGAGGAGTACAGACCCCTTCCCTGACACCCTAACACCCCAGGTGGAGCTTCTGCCTCCAAAACCTTTGGCAGCTACTTCCCAAAGTAGTTGGCAAAGGTTACATGGAGGGAACTGGGAGCCCCGATTTTTGTATGCAGTTTCCTACTGAGATGCCAAACCACTTGATTGCCCTGAAAAATCGTTGACGCTGAGAACAAAGTGAGCTGAACACCCACAAAAGGGTCGGCACAACACTGCAAGCCAAGCTAAGGCCACACTGAAAAAAATAAAAAATAAATCTCATCTTCACTGACCAGGCATCTTGGTGGCATCTACCTCCAGCAATGAGGAAAACCTGCTCTGCCTTCAACTGTTCTGACCCACAGCTGCTTCACGCTGAGAAACACTTTGAATTTGAGTCCCAAAGCAGCCTTGTCCCTGCAGCCCCACAGGAGGAGCAGCAGACCGTGCTTCTCAGCAGGTAAGGGTCTGCCTCTCCTAACAGCAGTGTAAGGGATGAACCAGACTGCGAGAAGACCTGGGCAGGACAGGAGGAGCTTGATTCCCTCCAAGCGTGATGCCGCACCAGCTGAGCCATCAGGATGGGCACAGACCCCGACCCCTCCGCCTTAGGCTCAAGGGAGCAGCCTGGAGAGACTTAAAAACTTCCTTAAAAACTTGAGACTTCCTGCTTCTTGCTCAGACAAGCCTGGAAGGCCAGCCTCAGTCACTAGCTCAAATACTCGCCTTTAAAATTTGCTGTCTGACCTATGGGGCTACAGATCGCTGCTCTCTAGAGAGACACACAGCCCAGGGTAGGTCCCACCCTATGCCTTCCAAACTGGTCCCACAGCCACCAGCACGGCCAGCATCTCTCCATTCCTGCCGGAGTCTGCACACTCCCAGTTCACCAAACGGGGCAACCTCGCCTGCTAAAAAACCCAAGAACTACCCCTCCTGAGCAGACGGTTCAGCTGCAGGGCTCCTGGCTTTCTGGGGCAATCCTGGACACCTTGCCACAGCAAATTTAGCAAAAATTTCTCACCGTTATGACCTTGCCTGCTCTGAGGGGAGGCTGGAGGAAATAGGAATTAACTAACATATCGTGGGGCTGAGTCTGCTCTGGGGGTGATGAAGAGCAGAAAGGTCAGAAGAAAACTGGGAACACTACCTTGATCGGACCCTTTGAAAACATGACTTTGCATTTTCAGCCAAGCATTGTAACGTTACACCAGAGCCAAGTTAGGCTGAAGAAATTCATGTACAGCACAGGAGAGAGATGGGGAGGAGGTCACTGAACCACCCACGGGGGACCAGCTGCCAGAATCTCTCACATCTTCAAGGCTATCCATATGCAAAAGGCAGGAAGGAAAAAAAAAACACAAAAGAAAAAAGAAAAGAAAAAGGTTGCAAAAGTGTGTGTTTTTCAAGCTCTCTCAACTCTGCTGCTAACCTGAATGTCAATCCCGATTTGCTCTTCAGGTTCCTCAGGAGCTCCAGCTGGTTCAGAGGAGGGATGAGTCTGGAGGAAGAAAATGAAGACCATTAATACCCAGGCAGAGCTGATTTCAGAGCCTCCTGCCTTGGAAACTTCACCCACTGCCCCATCCTTCCAACCAGAACCAGCTTTGTGCCACCGACTGCAACTGGGGGACAGCTCGGGAAGGATGGAGAGGGGTTCGGCTGCTACTTCCAACAGCGTCCTAAGGAGGAGGGGTGGGGGAAGAGACCGAGAGCGACAGCAAGAGAGAGAGAGAAACTGGTCTGCACCACCGGATTTTGAACCTCCTGAAAAACAAGCAGCTGCCAGGGTTTCTGAGCAGCATGGCGAGGAGCAGCTTATAAGGCAGAGAAAACAGGGACCCGAGGCTGGGAGCATCCCGGGAGAAACAGCAGTGTGCTCTGGGGCCACGTTTAGCCCGTTCCCTACTGTCTGGTGTTAGGTTTTGCCCCAAAATGAGGCAAAATCATGTGTCATTGCCGTCTGGATCAGGAAGGAACCGTGGGTTTCCTTCCTTTCTCAGGAAGAAAAAGAACCTGACAATGGGAATCTTGGTTAAAAATTAAAAAAAAAAAAAAAAACAAAAAAAACCAACCAACAAACAAAGACCCTGTTGTCTATCCTGCCTTTGTGCTAAAAACCACTCTTGGCTCTCTTCACTCAGACCCTGGGAGACCAGGGCTTGCTCCACAAATACTTAACGCTGATATTCACAGTCAGGTTTTCAACCAAGAGAGATGTGAGCCAGGGGTGTCGGAGGAAGGATGGAGAACGTGGCTGGGAAGAGCAATCTCTACTTAAGAGCTGCATTCGGGGTCAAGGCCAAGAGGGCTCATCCCACAGCTTGCTGCTAACTTCTTTCTGGGCCACCAAGCGTGCCCTTGTCAAACTGTTGAGGTGCCACACGCCATCGCCGTGCCCAGAGGGCGTGAAGTCGGCACAGCCACCGCCTCCGGTCACAGTTGTGACAAGCAAGTGGGAGGATGGATCATTGCAGGGATGAAGGGGAGGACAAGGGGCTGCTGGAACAGCCCAGCCACAACCCCAAGGCAGCACACGCTTATGGCTTTGCTGGAAAATGAGCCACAGAGGTTTCCATGAAAACAAGAAGGACCTACCCAAACTGTCCCAAAATCGCAAATTAGGACTGGAAGGAACTGAGTGCAAGTGCTTGTGCTCCCCTAAAAAACTGGTCTCAGCTGAGGTGCTGGAAGAAACAGGGCTGTGCTTACTGTATTAAAAAAAAAAAAAAGCAGAGAGATTTATGCCCACAAATTTTCAGCCATTATGAGACCAATAGTTTCACAGTTTCCTCAATTGAAAAAAAAAAAAAATCCAAAACCAACTGGAAAAGCCTCTGTGTTCACAAGATTGAAGCAATCAGAAAGTTTTCCAATCCTAAGTATGGAGAAAAGAATAAAAACAGGACTGATAATTTTGGCTCAGCTCCCCAGTCCAGCTCTGTTCGCTTGCATCCAGAGAAAAGCACGTCCTGACCTGATGAATTAGTGATCCTGTTCACTCAAGACATCAGGAAGAAGCTGGTCTTGGTGCAGTGGAGCAACGCACAAGTGCTGGGCTGTCACCTCCCTTCAAACCCACCGCAGGGTTTGCAGAGTGGATCCAAGATGGGAGGTGGTGGTGCATAAAATCAAGCACAAAGTGTACTTAGCAGTTAGCGATGGGTGCATGACTGTTCTTTGGTGAGTTAGTTTCTCAGGGAGGTCCACACCCAGCAGAACGCAGGACAACAGCCCCTACTTTCTCCACAAACCCAGGGCTCCCACTGATGCAAGTCTCAGAGCAGAGAAGCTCAGCTCACCAAATCGAGGGATTCAGGATCCCAAAAGGAGCTCCTTCCTTTGCACCAGCCTGCAACACAAGGTCTACGCCATACCAAAGACGCCAATCTCTTGGGCCACCACAGATGCTTCCCCACAAAGGTAAAGACACACACACACACAGAAATTCACCATTTCTGTGGCAGGGTGGTAGATGCGTGGTAGAAAAACCGATGTTTTACTGAAACAATGATTAAAAATGGGTGTAAACTCAGCCATGTACTCAACCCAAAATTTAATCTGAATTGAAGGCTCAGCCTAATTGGTCATTACAAGAGCAGCTTGGCGAACAGCTACTGCATTGCACTGATTGACCAGGACATCAAAGCAAGGGCCAGGCTCTGCACAGCACTTTAACTGAGCTTTGCTATCAAATACTGGACGCAGGGCATCCTGCACTGCTGCGTGCGGGGGGGACGCAAGTGCCTCTGTCCTCCAGAGACATGGAGAAAGGACCTCCGGCTGGGGCATCTCATGTTTTCTCTCTCTCCTTCTGGTCCATGTGTCATTTGTTAGCAAGGGAAGCGGTTAAAGGGGAGCTAGGCAAAGATCCACACTCCAGGAGAACACACACAGCTCACGCCACCCACCACAGCAACACTCCTGGATCGCCGGCTGCTGCAGGGGACTCAGCAGCACCTACAGTTGCTTCCCATCACCCCTCCCAGCCCAACACGGAGAAACACCACTCCAGCTCTGGGGGATGGCTCCCCCCATCCAACGGGAAGGCCGATTTGCTATTCCTGGTAGCACAGAAAAGGTTCAAGCACTTCGGGACAGAGGGGATATCATGCCTTCGGCCAGGACATCATCAAAACCCCACAACACAAGGAGGGCAGCAGCACACAACAGTGGGTGGGAGCAAACACAAAAACACACACACACCACAACACGCACGCGGAGGCGATGATGATTTTTTTTTTAACAGCCTCAGTACGAAGGATTAGGAAGAAGGTGACAAGGAGATGGATGCTGGAATGGGATGGGGACTTAAATGAGTCTCCATGCTGTGCTGGAGTTCCTAATTATTACCCTAACCATGACTCTATGTCTCCAGCCTAAGCTATTTTTCATAACTGAGAACATTTATGAAACTTATAAAATATTTTATTATAAGAAATGAGACAGAAGCAGCACATTCTTATTTCACTCACAGCAGCAGAAAAATGTCTGATTCTCAAAACAGGCTGTTGTGCAGGACAACAGGAAAACACATCCATAATATTCTATTTGCAATTCATTGATGCAATTTGCTGCAAATTAACCACACAAAGTGGTAAGTGTGATTTACTAAGGCTGTAAAACTTACATCTGTGAAATCTGGAACCAGGTTTGGAAATCGGGCAGTAAATCACATCAGCTCTAATGGCGTTAATGTCCTAGTGAGGATTTAAACAGCTCCAAGAACAGAGCTTGGCCCACAGTCAAGCCATTTACTCCCCATCTTAAAATATTGACTTGACTACACCTTCAGATGTCAACCTCAAAAATATGCCTGTGATGTGAAAATCTGGTCTTTTCTGCAGAACCTGAGATAATATTATTTATAATAAATCTTACCCAGCCATCTACAGGTCTTTTCCTTTGGATTCATCCCAAAAGGCTATGTCCTAGATTGACTAACTGGGGATAACAACAGCTTGGCTCTAGGTCAGTCTGGGAAGAAAAAACTGAAATGGAAAAGTCACACTGAGGTGGGACATCCCTTTCCCAAAAATCAGACTGGATTACTAGGGGAAATTCTGAACAATCACTTCAACTTAGCATTCCAGATTGCTCTCTCCTCCAGACGTTGCCCTCAAAAACCGGCACGGCCACTGCTGCGACTTCACTCTGTGCTACCACTGACGCATCTCAAAGTGCCACCACACCAGCAAATCCAGCAAACTTGGTGGGCACATCTCCTACAGCATGAAGTGAGATAAATGGTACAATGAGGGATGGGAACAGAGCTGGAGAAAGGGGAACACGCAGGAGTGATGGCAGAGGGAAAACGGAAGTGTGAACGGGGAGGTTTTCTTGTTAAGCATGGTATGAATTGGAGGAGGTTGGAAAGACCATCAAGAAATCATCCTTACAAAAGGAAGCTTATCAGGCACTCTCCCATTCTCCTTCCTTAAATTGTCATTTTGGCAGAGAGCTTCCCAACAGTCGTGTGTACCAATAGCTAAAACATACATGGAGGGTGCATGGAGTTAGGCCTGTGGGCAGCAGGGTGAGGAGCCTGGTTTGGGCTTTCACTCATTCCTTTGAAAAAGTGATCTTCAGAGTTTTCTTTTTTTGTTTTCTTTTTTTTTTAAAAAAAAAATTAAAGGCTTTGCATGTTACAGTCCCAAACAAAGAACAACGAGTGACATGACACACAGTTTCAGAGCTGCATGCACTTCATACCTGGAGGCACCGTACGTTTGCGTTTGCGTGCTTTTCAAGTGTTTTCAAAGAAAACCAAAGGGATAAGAGAAAAAAACAGGGGGGGAAAGGTGGGGTGGAGGAAAGGGAAAAAGAAACAGAATAAAGAAAATTAGCATATGAACAAAATGTACCCACAGGAGCAGATGCACTCTGACCAGGCTCACGGGTGGCTCGCTCCCGCTTCAGCCGGCTCACAAACCACCGCAGGCCCACGTCACCCTCGGGGACAAGGAGCTGGCACCTTGCTCCAAAGCAAATGGGCACCATGGAGTGGGGAAAATGTGGGGGCCCTCAAGAGCCCTTTCATGAGACATCTGTAGCCATCGGTCCCATCAGCCAGAGACTCCTTGGGCTGGGCTGTTGACTTGGGTGCGATGCGCTGGTGGTTTTTTTTTTTTTTTTAGCAAAGATCAGTATATGAACATAGTTGAGATCAAGGCCTTGTTCTCGCAAGTGAAAATGAAGAGCAGATCAGTTTTTGGCAAATCCAGTGGCTGGTGCATAACAGGTTGCGATGTCTGGGTGCACCCAGCTATGCACTGCAAGCCCAAACTGTACCTGTACGTGCAGGAGCCTTCTGCGTATTTCAAATTTGGTTCTACAACATTGTGAATTTAAAGATGAAATCTGAGATACTCTCAGAGGCCACCATATTTTCCCCAAAAGAATGAGACTAGCTCTCCTGCAGTGATTTGAGTGATGTTCTGTAGACATGTGATCTCCTCCAAGGCATGTGGGGCCATTTTCTCATCTCTTTTTGGAGATGCCTTGGGAAGACAGGCAAGCTCAAGTCACAGGACTCCTGCTATGAGGAAAAAGCAGCCCAACATTGAGCAGAAAGGGTGCCAAAGTAGTGGCAACTGCAGGTCACCCCCAGGCAGCCCGGAGGGAGACAGGGATATTGTGTTCCTCCAACCCACTTCCTAACCAGGTTGCGCATTGCAGCCGCACATCGGCAGCCATTGCCTCAACACAGCACTGGGCTTGACGCACCCGCCAGCTGGTTTAGTGAAGTGGGTAGAGGAGGATAAGATGGACAGTGTGAGTGATGGAAGCTGCAGCCAGAACATACAGTTACCCCCTTTTTAAAAAGAAAAAAAAAAATCAATTAATTTACCTGACTGCATCTAAAATATATTCGAAAGAGGTTCACTGCTTTCTTAGTAAAAAATCCAATTTGACTGATAGCTGGATCGACCTGTGCACCCACAGCTCACTCTCCCAGGTGATGTTCACTGTGCCTGCACACAGACAGGACTTGGGGTTTAAGGGTGAGGCTAGAAGAGCAGAAACCTGTGCCCAGGGAAGCCCAGGGTGGTGCTGCTGCTTGGGGCCAGCGTTGGGTGCAGCACCCATGGCATCAGCCAGCAAAACTGCCACGACCTGGATACAACTTTGTCCTGGCTCTTCACCAAACTACATTTTTTGCTCTTTCTCCTCCCCAGAGTTCGTATTTAGCCTGTTCTGGAGCTCTTTAGCTTAGTTTTCTTCCATGGGAAATACAAGTTTCCTGGATTAAGTAGCAAGTGATTCCCCCAGAAAGGCCTCACGCAAAAGAGTGTCACTGTACGTCTGGCTGCATGGCAAGTTCAGTGTCTCAAACAGCAGTAAAACCTGGCAAAGTCCACCGAAATCAACTCCTGGTTTTCTGCACTTTGCAGTGGACTTTGGGCCAGGCTCGGTCCTCACCCTCTCCAGTAGCTGATCCCAGCCAGCGCTGCAAACGTACGGCGAGGAGGTCAAATACTGGGAGGGAGAGCTTCAATGGGTGGGTTTAATGCTATTGGAAAACAATTTGTTCTGTTTTGTTGGGTTGTTGGTTGTTTTTTTGGGTTTGTTGGGTTTTTTTTTTTAGTCAAAATCTTGAACTGGGTTCATAAACCTCTAGGGAAAAAGTAACCAGACACACACTGGGAATACTGGGAATGAATCCAATGAAAACTCACTGACCATGACAAGGTGACTTCCAACAGGTTTTTAAGATGGTTTAACAGGCTGGCTGCTGCCTTTCAAACACAGGCTTACCCTAGGAAACAGATGCAGACTGTCCGCCCGAGGGCTAAAAGCCACTGGCAACACAGGGAAACAGAAAGGGATTCACACCTATCATGGCACAACCCGGTGCCGGACCACAGCCCTGCTTGGGAGCTGGGAGATGGGGGACAGGGAGCCCCAGCACGCCCAGCAAAACCTGGCCAAGCTACAGGAACATCGAGGGAACATATCCAACTGCTGTACAAACCCAGAGAGATCAGGCTAGCCCCTAAAAACAGGCCAGAAAGGGATGCACAGCCCTGCCTGGGATGCCACGCAGCACAGAGTGGGAAATGAACAGCAGTGTTTTGTGGTTTAGCTTCTGGGGAAGCATCCTTTTCCTCCTCAAAACCACTGACCCCGAGAGCGACACGGGGGATGCGATGCTTCGCCACGCCCCAGAGGGCAGCAAGGACTCTGTCCCCATCTCCATGAGGCTCCACATCCCAAGAGGCTGTGAATTCCCACAGCCCTGCTACAACCCGTGTTGTTCCAAATGGAAGAGCTGCCTGGGTACAACGAGTTACCTCTCCTAGAAGCAAGCCAGACAGACACTGCTAAAACGCAGCGGTGCTTCATCAGCATCATCCGTCATGGCTCTGCTGTCCTTCCCTACTCACATCAGCAGATTGTGATGGAGAAACAAAATGCAAGGAATATGAAAATGCTCACTGAATTCTGATTTTTCCCTCTCATAGAAAAAAAAGAAGAGAAAAGGAAAGAGGGACCAGGACAAATGCACCTGAGGAGAGAAGTGGGGCAGTCAAAGGAGGGAGAGAAGTTCGCTGAAAGGCAGAAGGACCATTAGAGACTGGCTGGAGCAGCAAGGAGAGCCCAGGCAAGGGCGCACAGAGGGTGGCATTTACCTACAATCCAGGGCAGCTCTGGAGGGAGGGAGGTCTTCACACTTGGGCACAGCAACTGTCACAACACAACGCAACTACCAGCAGACGTGGAGAAATAAAGGTGAAAAGAACACATCCACACACAGACACAAAAAGAAAAAAAAAAGAAAACAACAGGGAAATTAAAATCAAGTCAAAAATAAATACACAAAAAAAGCCAAAGCAAACAAAAACTCCAACAAAGCATATACCAGCATTTAAGAGCTCTTAAAATAAACTTTTTCAACCTAAAAAAAATGAATAAGTAAACAAAACTATCTAGATAAAAATAAATATGGAGACAGTGACATCACAAGGAAGGGAGCAGAAGGAGGTGGAGGAGGTACCTGTACATGGGGACAGTGACGGTGCGCTCGTAGTACTGCCAGGTGGAGTGCAGGTCCGTCCGCGACAGGTTGGTGGCATAAAATCTCCAAGCCGCCTGGGGAGGAGACACAGCAGGAGTGTGGAGCCGGGCACGGCCGGCACCACCCCCAGTTTTATAAACCTCCGCCAACACCGCGTCCTCCCTCAGACATCCTGCCTTTTCCTTGGATACACGGCAGATTTGGGGTGGTACCGTGATGCTCCTGACTACGTGAGCCCAGCTAAAAACACTGTGGGTACCAGGCGCTGGCTGTCAGGGTGAGGTCAGGTATCAGACAGGTGTTGTCGCCCATTAGGGAGTTAAAAAAATTGGAGAGAAAGGAGCAGGGGAATGTAAAATGACTCCAGTTTCAAATCTCCAACACACACACACACACACCCCAAGGCCAACCTTCTGTGCAGACATCTGTTATCGTGATGAAAACACTCCCAATTTTAAGTTTATATCAGTATAAATATTCTCTTTGGGGGGAAAAAAAAAAAAACATTTGGTGAAAACAGGCTGTCCTAATGCATTTGTCTCGCCACGCTGGGCTGGATTTTGTTCCTTTTCTCCCCCAGATTGCCTACTACATATGCTATTTTCCCATGGCTGATTTCCTGGCAATTATTCCCAGACAAGACCAGTCACCAGCTGCTGTCTCACACCTTACACACGGCCCCATTTTTCACCTGCCCACCTCCTCCCCAGCTTCTAACAGTCTATGAAGCCTCCCAAAACCAGGACAGTGTAACCCCAAGGCTCCTTGGATGCAATCCTCACCTGAATCAGGCCCGCTGCTGGGTTTCGCCTCTTCTCAAAGTGTTTTTGTCGATGCTGCTCTTGAACCTTCAGAGCAAACCCTGAACCCAAGATGCCCTGGGGAAAAGAACAAAAATTTGCTGTTAGCAAGGCATTAGCCAAGTTTTTCTTAAAAAGTTGCAACCAATTTTCCCTCCAAAAGTTTGTTCTGGCTCATTTTTTTTGCTTTAAATGTAGAGGGAAAGGAAGGAGAAGCCTCCATCCAAGGCAGCCCTGGCAGACACACTCCCACCAGTGAAGGTTCAGCAGGCTTTGCTGGTGCACACTGGAATTGCTGATTTTTGCTAAACTCCCTCCAGCCAGCTGATAAATTGCAAAATAACCACCCTGGGCTGGCATTCAGTAAAAATGCACTGCGAAAGGAAACGGAGTAATTCACTGGAATGGGGTAATCCCCCCTAGGAACAGCCCTTTGCAGGGAAAAATATTCTTTCACTTCAATAAAGATTTGTGCAGCGCCAAATCCAGAGTTTCCATCCCGTTCACTCAAACACACAGTGCCCAAGCTGGGAATATTGAGACAGGGTTTCCCCTCTTCTGCCCTTTTTTTTTTTGACACGAAACGCTTACGGCAGGAAGGGCGAAGAAGGAGACGCCGATGAGGGTGAAGGTAGCCGCCAGCAGCCGCCCGTTCCAGGTCTGCGGGTACTTGTCCCCGTAGCCGATGGTGGTGAGGGTAATCTGCAGGGAGGAGATCACCGCACAGCCTGAAAACACTCAAACACCACGGCCAAAACGTCTGCGACACTGGGGTGGGACACTGGGGACAAGTCGAGGTGCAGCATGGGCACTCAGGAAGACCCCGGCTTTTTGGGATTGGCATCTCCATGGGAAGCAGCGATGCTCCGACACCCAGAACAGCACTGACTTTCTGCATCAGTCAGGAGCATTTTCTCACCTTTCGCTGACACAGAGCTGTCATCTGGTGCAAAGGCTTGCAGCAGCTTGCAGCCTCTCCCGGGAGATGGGGCTGAGCCAGCGGCAGGGGAAGGAACCAGCACAGTTCCCCCAAAAACCCCTTATGGCATCGCGGGAAAGAAGGCAGGGCTATGCAAAAAGATCTGATGCTGTTTATTCTTCATCTTCCCAGCACTGCCCATTAGCTCGTCTCCCTTCCCATTTAAAAACAGCATCTTAGCCTGACAGGATGAATTACAGCTGCTTCATACAACCTAATTTGGGGATGTTTTCCCCCTCTTCAGTATTATTGCTATGCACCAAGGGAACGCCAGCAAGCTGCTGCGTGCATTTTGGGGAAGGAGCTGAGGGATTTGTTGGAGACAAAAAATCCCCTGAACTCCAAACTGCAGGAAAAGACGCGCTTTCCCACTTCAGTCCCTCGACCTCACTGGTGGGAAATGCTGCTTATCCCCCAAGGCTTCCCAGAGGGTCGGGAGAGCCCAGAACTGGCAGAGCAAGGCAGGGAGAGATGGTATGATGAGGAACATCTTTGATATTTCTGCCCAATGGACCCCAAAGGTCCCCGTGCTGGGTGGAATGTTGTCCCCCTCCACGGAGAGAGCCAGCTGATGCGGCTTTGGAAACCTCACAACTTTTTCAACTTCAAATAAAATCCCTTTTACACAAATGGAAGCCCAATCCCAAGGTGCTGTTTAATTAACCCACTAAAAGCCCTATCAATTAGATGCCATTTGGACCAAGTGGTTAGAAAACACATCTACACAGCTGTTCCTTATTGAAAAACAGAGGCAAAGCAGCACTCTCTTGGTAAGCATGGCAAAGTTGGTTTACAACATTTTTACAATTTATATTGACAGCTACAAGGACTGGTCCACTGGGGTCAGGTCAAGGGATGAATTTCTGAATCTGAAATTTGATTTATTTTGCCCATCTCTCAAGATCTGTCTGTACTGGACCCTGAGTTGGACAATGACAAAATCTATTTACTTTGATGAAGCTCAGATTTTACTCTTTGCTTCTTGGTGGCAAAGCAGCCTGGTGCATCTCACGCAGGCTGAGAAGCAGGAGGGAGAAATCCACACATGGTTCTCCCGAGACTGAGCTCCGCCACTTTTTCCTCATTGTTTATTTTCTAGTTATGTCAAATTGGGCTTTGTTTTTATTTTCTGCCCTAACCAAGGGGCTTGAAAAGCAATTGACTGCTTCTTTCCCTTTGTTGGAAGCGAGGAGCTGCCTGATCAGCCAATTCCTCCCCAAGCCTGTCGCTGGGATTTGATCAGATCTGGGATTTTCATTACGTGCTTTGTAATCAAGGCCAAAGTAGCGCCGCGGTGTCGGAGCAGAAGAACAATAATGCAAGAAGATTAGAACGTCATTAATTCTCTCTTTGTTAATGGGGTAATCCAATAATTCACACGCGCACACAGCAAACGGAAAGTGTTGCCCTTTCCTCTTCTGTCAGCAAAGACGTGAAAGGGGAGCGCTTTCCAGGCTGAAGTCTTTCCGGTACTTACACCCTGTTAATTTTATAAAATTATTCCAGTATGGTTAACAGCATATTGCCCAAGTACTATTTTAAATAATTAAAAGGCAGCAGTACTTGTCAAAACAATGATCAAAGCATCCCATAGCGCGGGGTCCGTATCTGACCTGCCTCTGCCGTCGCAGCAGAACTGAGCCCCAGGACCAAAAGCACACGAGTTCCCATTTCCCTTGCAGTTTGGGTAAGCCAAGAAATGCCATCCCTTCACATTTTCTGTGAGGTTTATTTAAGAAAAGGAGCTAAACGGAGCAGGCTGAAGCCATTTAATAAAACATTAACTAAGAACACTGTAAGTCAATTCCTCACACACGTGATAGGAGATGGAGGGTTAGTGGACACTCCCTTTTAATAACCAGCAGCTGCTCTATGAAAATTACTTACCAGACCCCACCAGAGCGCATCTGCGTACGTATCAAAGTGCTCATTTTCCCCTTTCTCAGCCAAGTACACCAGGAAAGAGGCCAGGATGAGGCAGAGGAAGCCAATATACCAGGCAGTGATCAGCTCCTGCAAGATCATTAAGGGGTAGACAAGAATAATTGCCATCCTGGTGCGCATCTCCAAAAGCAGAGTTACTTTGCTGGCATGTTGGCCTCAGATTTGAACTTCCCCTGTGTTGTTTAGGTTTTGGTTGGAGATCAGTAGTGCCACTTTTTGAGGTGGGACCATGCACTGGTGGTGGCCCTGCCACACACAGGGTGATCCCTGTCCTGAACACTATCAACAAAACACATGCAGCAAACGGAGAAGGAAAGGGAGTGCTAGTAGCTCCATTATTTCAATATGTGGAACTGAAACTAAAAAAAATTTCCATAGTTCACATAGGGAAGTGGGATTAAAACTGAAATGGGAACCCCCAAATCCCTCAGGAAGGCAGGTCCCCTTCCATCAACTGGGGAAAGGCTACCAAGTTGAGGTCTGGATACAAAACCTGAATTTCAGGGAAGTTTTAATTCAGAATTCACAGGAGCGACTGTTTTTGGATGAAATTAATACCAGGCAGGACAAAAGAGACCCACCAATTCCCTATGATATTTAAGCAGTTCTGGATATGCTGGCTAAACTTTTATGGAGAAAAAGCACAGGAAACAAGAGAAATGTTAAATTCATAAATTCAGCAGCAGGAAGCAAAAAATTAAAAACAAACTCTTCCCAAACCAGAGAAAGGCCAGAGTGCCTTACACCAGGGATTGGTTCTGTGACCAGTCCGTGATCCCACGTCAGGAAGAGGAACGCGGTGCAATAATTGTCTGCGAGAGGCTGCTGCTTGCAGGATGTGCTTTGGGAAACATGTCCGCTTTGAAGCATGCATCCTAGGCAAAGAGCTGGCAACACCACCTGTGCTTAACGAGGCTGCCTGGCTAATTGCTAACTCTTCAAAATGAGCTGTGTCAGTGTGCAGGTGGTGACTATGTTTGAGATATTCCCTGCAAACCTCAACATCCCTCCTTTCTCTCCTCTACTGGCATTGCTCCCCACATTACCGTATGGTGTCTTTCCAATCTTCCCAGCCCGGGAGATGTTTGGAGTGGGGAACTGAACCAAAACAGTGTCTCTGGTGAGGGGAAATACAAAGAGCAACTCAATGTCCTTGTGCGGGGCTCACTCACCTTACTGTGCGCGTAGACCACAGAGCCCAGCAGCTTCCAAGTGCCGCCCCGTCGGTCCATGCGGATCATGCGCAGGATCTGCAGGAACCTCAAACTCCTGAGGGCCGAGGTGGCAAAGACGTTCCCCTGGGACCCTGCCGCCAGCACGGCGATGGATGCGATCAGCACCATGATGTCTGCACAAACAGAGGGCATTGAAAGTCACCACACACCTTACGGAAACGTCCTAGTTTCCTTCTCCACACTCATCCTCCCCATGGAAAACATGTCAAATACTGCAAAGCCTGAATTCTGATGCTATTCGGTGTTAACACTGCAAAACTGGATTAAATCCTTGCAAAATGCATGCCCTTTTTTAACCAGCTGCCTGTTACACAGAGCTGTCTAGAGGTGTGAATTCCCCCGTCTAAACTGGGAATGAAAATCTACAGGTTCACCGTAGCATCCCCAGGCTGCTCACGGACAGAGAAAGTCCAAGACAAAAAGCCTTGCTCTATGTATTTCAAATTCAAAGATTCCATAAACCTCCCTTTTCCCTAGTTTTCTATGCAAATTTTGTAAGAGTGTTTTTCAGTGAATAAGCTAAAATTCTACATCTGACCATTTCCGGCTCCCCGACAGCTGAAAGCAAAGGGCACAGCCTCTCTGCCCATTCCTCACCCTGTCAAAAAGAACTGCTGTGCAAAGACAGCCTGTCTCACAAGAGGGCCACTGAGTACTTTCCAAATAAGAATTAATTAAACTCTCATCACTCCCTGGTGAGGCAGCCCAGCAGCACCAGGGAAGGCAAAGAGAGACACAGAGCGCTTCAGTTTCAAGGTTGGACACGGGACCGCATGGTCCCAGCTCCTACACTCAGCTTCTCCTAGCCAAACTCCCTTTCCGGGGCTGTGGGCAGCTGCCAGTGATGCCTGAGGCACACAGGGCAATGGGACGGCACCCAGCTCTGCAGAATAACATGCAGACCTCATGCAGAATAACAAAACCATGTCCATGGATTAGGACTTTCTGTTCTCCATTCTCAAGGTGACCATGAAGCAGCTGAGAACCAGCCCCCAAAATGCATGCAAGAAACCAGAGTGCCACACAAACAAGCACTTGCGACAGCGATTTTGTTTTGGGAAATCCCATGCAGGGAGACAGGTCTTACCGATGACGCAGAAAGGCTTGCGGGCAAATTTCAACCTTCCCCTCCAGCCCCGGTACCGGCAGCAGCAGCCGGCTGCCCAGATCCTCACGAAGTATTCCACCCCAAACACCACGATGGTGACAATTTCCTGTGAGGGAGACAACGCTGTCAGGCGAGAGAGAAGTGCGATGGAGAGCACACTCCAGAATCAAACACAAAGCTGGCAGCTATTCCCTGCACACCCCAAACTGTCCCACAGAGCTGTCTGCGCCGGGACCGTTAAACGGAGAGCCTGGGCTTCCAGACTGTGTTTTCCCTTGCCCTGCCCTGGGGTGGGAGATGTACTGCACATCGTAGAAGTTTCCCACCTTCTCGTGTCGTGTTTGTGTCCCCCATCACAGGGCTGATGAGTACCTGCACCCTTAGTCCCCAGGACTTGACTAGGATAACGCTGAGCAGTTCTGGGAAGCCCGGAAATGGGAATCACTGGTTACTCCATCCTAGGACCCTTCACAGGGGACAGGAGCTTTTTCCCTAGAGAGCTGGACCGGTTGTCTCTGTGCACTGGGCTATCTGGCACAGGGGTGATGAAGATCCTCTGTCCCTTGACGCCAAGCAAGCGCGCCAATGCCGCGCATCGCAGCTCTTCCCATCACCACTCGAACAGCCCGTGCGTGCTCCCTTCCCTCTAATCTCTTTACTGGTGGCACACACCTCTGCCTTCTCATGTGTCAAACCTGACGAAGCCCTAATTAGCCTGCAGTGCCTTTTGATGTCAACGTAGGGCAGGAATGGGGGAAGAGGAAGAAAGACAAAAGGAAGAGACATGCGAAGCCGTCAGCCCTGCAACGTGGCGGTGTGCGCACAGGGTCTCTCTCGATGGCAGAAGCCACACTGGCAGTGTGAGGGATGCCGGGCTATTTAAGGAACAAAACTCTGCAGCTTGGTGGGGATCAAATAGTTGCAGGGATGTTACAGCGCAGGAGAAGAGGCAGGCACGTGGGCCGCTCCCTACGCAGTGCATCCGCAGCTTTAAATACTGGGAGCTGCTGGGCATCAAACTGCTTTTCCGTTGGGATCAGTCTTGCTACTGTATTTTGCAATTGGTGATAAATGCAGGAAAAAAAAGTTTAAGAAAGTTTTTAAAGGATCCTTAAAAATACCATGTTTGAATACTCTTGATTTCTCCTTTTTTACACTCTCCCTATTTCTTACCTGCAGGTCCCAGGGGTCTCCTGCTCACAAGCAACAGCTTAAGCTCTTGCCCCAGTTGAACACTCCCAATCTCAGGTTTTTTACTTTGTTTTAATGCCTCACTGATGGCTCCGTTTGCATCCCACTTACCAGGATGTAAAGGGCCCCTTCCGAGCTGTTCTGGTACTCATCGATGGTGGAAAAGACAGACAGCACCAGGCAGGAGAAAACTAGGAGAAAACTACAGAAAACAAAAACAAAGAAAAATTTTTAAAAAAAGGAGAGAGAGTCTTCAGAGCAGGAGTCTTCCACATTTGATTAAATTAGTCCAGAACGTGTTTTTGGACATATCCACTGTGCTCCTGCTACAAGGCGGAGTAAAAAAAGAAAGTCAAGGACCCACGGGGCTGTTCCCAGTTTGGCCAGTGCCAATCCAGATCCTCTCCCAGCAGCTCTGAAAACCCCCGCCATTATTTTGCCCGAG
Organism: Ardeotis arabs; assembly: GCA_011801015.1. NCBI lineage: Eukaryota > Metazoa > Chordata > Aves > Otidiformes > Otididae > Ardeotis > Ardeotis arabs. Next base: position 21,595 of record JAAGAY010002703.1, on the reverse strand, counting down.
GAACCCTCAGCTCTTACTGTAACAGGCATTCAACAAGCACGCAAACAAGCAGGGCAAAGCTCATTTATCAGTGTGCTAACAGGTGACCAGCCTGGCAGATGAGGAGGGCCTGAGCACAAACCCAGAGAAAACTCATTCCCAGGCTGTCCCCAGCAAAACCACCCGCTCCACGCTTGTCAGGAGTGTAAAATGAAAGGGCACAAAATGAACAACAGGAGCTTGACTTTCTCCTGTCGCACGACGCCTGAGTCTGCAGCCACAGAGGCATCCTGGCATCTCATGGATGGAGACTTCCGCCAGCCCGTGACGCCCACCGCTTGCTCAAGCAAAAGGAGGGAAATTAATTTACTAAAGATCGATTTACTGATACAATGAAGTAGGCCAGTGCAGGAAGAAACTAAAAGCTGCATTCTTTAAAATGCATTAAATAATTCATCTGTCTGGCGCTGTCTCGCATTCCTACAACCTGCGTATCCAATATTCATAAGGCACGGTTCAGCTGGTGGGCGCTGCTCCCTTTCGTTGCACAAGGAAAAGGAGTTTCACGCCATCCAGGTCATGCTTGTGGCTTCGTGACGACCATTAACATCACAGTAACGAGTAAAAAATCGGGGGATTTGCAGTCTTTATTCAAACCACAGGCTGAAATGTCCCTGCCTGCTGGGACCTTCAGAGCCGTCCCAGTGAAGCCTGAGCTTTGTCAGCAACGAGATTAATTCAGTGCAGACCAGATACAGACAATTGCTTGATTTCCCTCTGCAAATTTCCTCTTCTCACACCAGATCTGGTACCTGGAAACTTGAAACAACATCAAGAGAGCAAGAAAACATGCCTTGCAATCCCACTCACGTCCCTTAACGTCTTTTCTGGGTCTCACTTAAAATGCTTTTTTCTCCCCAAGCCGGTGTTTTAAAACCCTTGCCATAAACAAGCCTACCACACCCTGCCCCGCAGCCAAACGGATGCCATCCATCCCTGCATCCTCCGCACTGCCTGGGCCAGGCCCTGGGAGCTGAAGCCGGGACCCCGCTGCTGCCCACACTGTGGCGGGGGGATCAGAGCCCCACTCCTGAGGCGGCCCAGATTTTGCTGCAAACTCTGATGCTGGAGTGAGAAATAAATGAATAATCAATGAAAGATAAAGAGAAGAGGGAAATAAGAAAAAAAAGATAACGGAAAGGGACCGGGAGGGAAGGAAAATCCTAAATATTTTTGACAAAAGAAGTAGAAAGTGGGTTCTATTTTTATGCCCAAACATCCCAATAAAGTGCCTGGGGAAATGCTGAGAGCAAAGCATCAACACCAACGCAGCCTTCACAGCATCTTGTGGAAGGCAACCACCTTGGATGGATCGCAAGCAAAGCCATGCTTGAGCAATGAGTCCTGGCAGGGACAGACACCACAAACACGATGATTGCTATACCAGACACGTATTGATGAGGCACAAGAAAGGAAGGAAAAACACTGTTATCACTTTGAATCCCAGCAGCAGATCATGCAAACAGTGGCAATGTGGAGAGCGCCGGGGGCTGCGGGATGCCCAGCTGCTGCTTCCCCCCTTCCCCAGCCCAACGCTGCAGCCCCAGACCCAGCCCCTCCGTTCCCCCAGTCTCCCTGGGGCCAGCTCCACACTGCTGTAATTTTGGCTCTGCACTCCCCAGGGGTCTCATCACCAGGGAGACCTGAGGCAGATCACACTTGCAGGGCCAGCATTAATTACAGCGCTGCTGAGAACAGGAGGCAATGGAGAAGGCACCAGCTCCTTCAATGAAGCATGGGATCTCCATGGCCAAATCCCACATGGACCAAAATCTGCCCCTGTTCAGTCCTAATAGGGATGTTCAGCCACCAGGTAAAGATGATTCCTACCAGCAAGGGATGCAGGCACTAGCTCATCACACAGTGAGCAGCACAGGCATCCCAAAGTAGCTCTGTGGTGATTGATGCACAGCTGCTCTGCTCAACCCTGTGGTCCACCAACCTCTGGGGGGCTCTAAAAGGAGACTAAGAATGAAACTTTGCTGCAAGGAAACTGAATTCAGGGGGCTGGGGTCTGTATGGCTCCTGGGAAGCTCTGAAGCATCCGCAGATCCCCTATGGATGGGGGTGGAAGAAAAAAGGTGGGAGGTATGTCCACGCTGGAGATGGCGTGCATCCTCTGAGATCCCACAGACGGAGGGCAGCGGGAAAGCGGAAGGCCGACTCTGCTTTAATTTCACCTAATCAACCCAGACAGAACAAGAAAGGGCTCCAGATGATAATGGATAGCCAGGGAAAGGGAAACAGCCCAACAAACAGCGTGGAGGTTGGGATGAATCTAATCAAAGCAAACAATGTCTGCAGCCTGACTCTGGGTAATGTTAATACACAATAAGGAACATTAATTACGTCCCATCTAATGATTTTTCATTAAAGATGCCAATCCCCCTTAGAGCTTTGGAGAACACGATACCCTTCTCCTGAGCAGAGAGGAGCTGGGTGCTACACGACACACATCTGGAGCCGGCACAGCCTCTCCCAAACCCAGGCCAGGATGCAGTGGGCGGTTTTGGACCACTGTCTCCTCCGTAGAGGGAAAGCATGGAGGAAGCCGGCTCCAGCCTCCCGGAGCCACTGGAGAAGGACACCTTATGTCACTGCACCTTCTCATCCACCACCCATTCCAACAGGCACCCAACATCTCCTGCTGCTCCAGGATCTCCACGCCCATCTCAGACCAGGCTCAGCTCTGCAAATCTGCCTGCTGCTAATGCTAACACATCCAAAGTCTCCCAAAGCCTGGCTCGACATCCAAAGGTTATATTGACTTAAAGCACCCACGCAAGCTTCTTATTGCAGTTCATAAATCCCAGCACAAAATCTGCATATCCAGATTTTATATCCACTCTGCTTCAGGTTAACAATAAAAAAAATACACCACATGATTGAACTCCCCTTCAAAAAAATACTTAAAATGTCTTAAATAGGAAAGATTTTTTTTCCCTCTTCTATTTTTCTCAGTAATAGTATATGACGGAATCATTGTAAAGTTTTTCAGGTTAATCATCTAATTCTCCTTCCCAAAGAAACCCCCTTGGAATCCACACACACATTTACATAAGGATTTTAAAAGACCTCTAGATTTATTCCTGAAATACTTGCATTCAAATAACATTCGCTGATGTGCAAAAACATTGGGCTTCCCCCGACGGAGCAGCAGTGGGAGAATTAGCAACTGGATTCCTGGATGCGATGGAGATGGGCACAACACAAGGAGGGGGCATAAATTGGGAACAAGCCAGTGTCCTTGTTACGCCCTTCACTGGTTTTCCCTGGGATTGGGAAGGGGAATTAGAGATTTGTTTAATTAGAAAGAGCAGAGCTGGGAAGGAAGGGGTGTTTTACTACAGGCATTTGAGAGCTGCATGATGGAAAACAACTTAAAACATTTAAAACACTTTAAAATTACTTTGCAGAAGTAAACAAGGCGTTGATAATTGTGCTAAAATAAAACCAGAATGCTTATGGGTGATCCGTCTGTAATCCCAGCAACCCATTTGCTGTGGTCTCTGTAAAACGCTGGGGTTCAAGTACCTGAAACCTCACTGTAACCCAAAGGCCATGACAAGGCAGTGATGACAATGAACCGAGGTGAAAGGACATCCACACCGAGGAGAAACAGAGATCAAGTGCCTCTGGACACTCAGAAAGCCCCACAACCAGAACGGGAGTATTTACAGCTCGGTTTAAACCTCCAGTGAATCAGAAGCAGAACTCTGATAATGCCACAACCTTTCCAGGGGTAAAGACGCCGCGCGTTGCACCTGCCCTTCGCCAGGAGCATCCATCATCTCTGTTCACGCAGGCAACCCTGCTGCGATCTGCAACCCAGCCGTTCACTTACAAGGTGGAACACCAGCCTAAACGCCTCGCTCTGCCTTTCCGCATCCCTCAGCCAAAATCATCTCCCAGGGCGACTTCTGTCGCTAGCAGAGCTGAAAATAGAAGCAGGGAGTCCTGCCTTTCGGTCCTGTGCCTTAATAAATGCTCTCCTTTCCAAACATAGCTCCTGACAGTGCCTCATTCCCCGCAGGTTGAGCTGTGCCCAGCCCCATCCTCCCACCAGAGCCCAGCCCAGATCCTGCTCCTCAGGGGAGAACATCCACCCGCGCAGGTGGAAAACATCATTTGTGGGCAACACACAGGCTGCAGGGCAGGGCTCCTGATGGCTTGTAAACCTGTTACTAAATCCTCAAAGGCCTCTCCAGGACAATATTAATGGCTCCTGTGCCTTCTTGGTGGCTGAACAGCCCCAATAAGAAGCAACCCATTTGTACAAAGCCATGAATTGTACCAAGGGCTGTGGGGTAAACAGAGCATCTCCAGGGGACCGAGGCCACAGTGTGGACAGCAGGGCTGCATTAATTGGTGCTCTGGGAGGTGGAGATTGATCAGGCTGCAGAGAAGCAGGTCTTGGAGACCCCAAAATATGTCATAGGGGTGGGAAGGAAAATGAGAGGGTTTACTTTCCCAATCAGCCCCATTGCACCACCACCTACAAGCCCCCAGGACCTGGATGCAGCAAACCTGCTCTCCTTGCTGCATGACAGCATTGTGACAGAAAACAGGTGGTTTTCCAGCAAGTCAGGTTTTCTGGGGTCTTCTCTGCACTGAGCACAGGACCCTGCTCCTGTGCCTCAGTTCGCCTTGCAGCCACAGAAACACACCTGCACGTTTACACCCTGGGAAAGTAGGGGGGGGATGAGATTTCCTTTACATCAGGTTTTGGGAGGAAGGTAATTTTCTGCTTTAGGAGCAGATAAGGAGCATTCACAAAGCCATCACAGCAAGCTAAGGAAAAAGGAGCAGCTGGTCACAGCAAGCATGGTAAAGTGGCACCACCAATGCACAACAAAACTTCTCTTCCTCTGCCTGCCTTCTATTTAGGCAGCACATCTCCCAGAAAAAGAGTGGGATATGGGTTCACATATATTTTCTCCTTCCACATTGCCCACTTTTGAAATCTGTTTTCACTCCAAGAGCTCCTCCAGCCTTTCCCTCTCGCTTAGAGCGGCATCAGGGAGCAGAAACAGTATCGTCTGCCCAGAGCCAGAGTCCTGACCTGAACCCACGAACTGCAGGAATTTGAGAAGAAATGGGTTTTTCATGGTGTGTCTTGTCCCTGCTCCAGCAAAGGATTACGTATCGCCACACTTACAAGCAAGAGTGAGCTTAAGAGCTTTCCTGGACTGAAGCCTCAAAGAACAAAAGCCATCTGGAAATGATGGAGATCAAGACCTGAAGCTTTACAGTAGGAAAAGGGGTTAAATTTAAGGAATGGGTTGTTTGCTTTATAGGCTGGCCCTAATCATTTAACTGGCTCAGCTCAGAGCAAAAGCCTTATTAATAACAATCACCGCATGCCAGGTTCCAGCTCAAATGTTCTTTTTTGTCCTCATCCAACACAGATCACGGGAAACGCTTGCTTGAATATTCTCCTCGCCCTGCACACGCAGTCTCAGAGGAGCCAGATATCTGGAGGAAAACCCAAATCCCGCTGCGGACCTGCCCGAGGAGCCCATCCCCTGTAACCCAGCACTGCCGGGCTGAAGTTTTCCTTGCAAAACTTGGTGGGGGGAAATACATCCACGCAGCTGCAGAAATGGCTCACACGAGAGAATCCTAAAGACCACGGTGCAATTCCAGTGCACTGGGAGGTAAATTAAGAGTATAAAATATTGGACATTTAAGTAATTCTTAAAATGTCTGCGCAGGCATTTACTCAGAGAACGTTCATTGATTTTAATGTGAGGGAAAGCTGCTGTCTCATGCAATACCCATATTATTCAGATGGAAATCTGAGCGCTGCCTCTGCTCCATCCCACAGGGTATTCCCCTAAAAGAGCTTCTGCTTCCTCCCTGCCCCTGAGAAATCATTATTCATGAGTACAGGAATACAAGCCTTCCTGTTCTAGCCTTTATCTGTATGTGAAGATAAAGTTATTTCTGTTTAAGGGCAAAGCCTTGCTTTTCTTCAACACCTTGAGAAAAGAAATTAAACACATTTAAGAAGCCAAGGGCTATGCTGCATGGTTGGAGCACACAGGAATAAAAAAAAATAAAATCCTCTTGCTGTGGTCAAGCTCCTTTGACAGACCTGGGCAAGTCGCTCAACCTGACTTAACTGAGCTCTAAATCTGGGTTAAAAGCAAGAAGTCCCTGTAAAACGTGATGCTGCACCTCATCTAAACACTCCTCGAGGGAATGGGGTACTTAGAAATAGGCTCTGGTCTAATTGCAGACAGGACGATTGTCTCGAAATGTGCAGGGCTGGTTCCCGCTGCAGACAGGAACAGCAGCTGGTTTTTCCAAGGTCTGTCCTAGAATCAGCGATTCAGCTGGAGCCCGAGGTTTCCTGCCCACAAAGGACAACTTCTGTCTCGCTGGGCTCCTTTAGCTTTGCATCCCCGTCCCTGACTTTGCACTCATTTTACAGCACTGAGAATTGCAGCACCTCAAAACCAAGCATCCCCCTCGAGAGCATCCGCAGGGAGCTGCTGACAGAGGCTCGTCAGCTCCCAGCCACCGCATGAAGCGCCTCAGACCCACGGCAGGCATCAAAGTGGCTCAAAATCCTTATGTCAACTTAAAATCTCACTTTCCCCATGCCTCAGCCCACAGTTCATGCTTCTGTAACAGCAGGACCCCAGAGCTCTTGCTAAAAGAGCTAAAAGCTAAGAAGGGCAGTCGAGATTTTTGTGTCCATCCCCAGCTTCATGCCTTGATGAGGAGAAGACAAGAACATGGTGTCCGAGCCACAGGCTAATGGATAACGCTGAAGCATAAACCACAAGCATCACCAAAGCACTGCTAATTTCATTTGCTCATCAGTTTACTTAATTAACTGAGTCTTGAGGGAAAAAAAAAAGTACTTGCAAACTGCCCGTGTAATACATCTTAGATTTGGTAACTTTGCCATTTGTTTAATTTTATTTCTTTTGTCCCAGCTAGTGACTAGGAAGGAGCTCAGAGCCAAGCAGCAGGAAAGCTGGTTCACAGCCTCTTGATTTAGTTCCTAGAAGACAATGACCCCCAAGCTTGGTGAAAAAAAATATATATATATAAACCCAGAGGAATAACAGGAGTGCTACAATCAGCAGGACCACATTCCCTATCTGCATGTCCCCCACTCACGCTCATGCAAATCAGGAATAACCCCCCGAAAGCCGAGGGGGCTGCACTGAACCCAGCAGCACCAGCACACAGGAAAATGCAGGATTAGGTCCAACAAGAAGAAATAAAAGGCTGGTGGCCAGTTTTGGAGCTCTGCATCTCTTCCCCACATCAGCAGGACGGCATGCTGCTCCACAGGAAAAGGCAGCTCTCCCCTTCCACTGCAGGGGGTGGAAAGCATCACAACAGCTGCCGGTCAAGCTCTGTTTAACTTTGCCACCAATTTTGGGTCTTCCAGGAGCTGCAACTGTGAATTCAAAGTCCTTTTCCATCAATCTCCCCTCTAGAGCAGTTAGGTTTCCCTGAGCTGTAGCCAGATGTGCCCCGGGAATGCTGCTCCCCAGGAGCAATCCTGTCATCACCCACATCGGTGTCTCCTTTGCTCACAGCAGAGAACAGCCAAGCTCCTGACACTGGCCCCAACAGGAGCATGGCAGCCCCATCCGCACGGACAGTGCCAGGCCTTTCCTTGCACCTGACAAATCAATCCCCAAAGGACAATTAATCATTTCTATCATCTCTTTGCTTCTTCTCCAGCACAACCCAAACGCAGCAGGCAGGTGGGCAGGTGTGGAAAGGCAAAAGCACAGCTCAGCCCCCCATCACTGAGAGCCCTTTGCAGGGGGAGAAGCTGCCTGTAGAGCTAAACGCTCCAGAGAGGAGGGGAAAGAAGCTGTGATGCTCCTAGAAGAAATAAAGGCAACAGACAAGGTCTCCTTTTCAAAGCCTTCCAGGCTGGGCAGTTTTGGGGGGCTTGCAATTAGGGGTGAGAGCCAGCACATGCAGACCAGAGTTTTTTGGTTCACCTGGCTACTTGCGACAGGGACAAGGGGATGGCATTGCCTCATCCACAGCTCACAAAATTACCCTACCTAATATTTGGACCTGTTGGCCAATTTTCACCAAATCTGCCAGAGCACAGATTGCTGGTGATGGGCAGCAATGAGGAGAGCACCCTGGTTTTGCCCCTTGGAGGGGACTGCAGTGTGAGCTTGGTGGGGCTGGCAGATGCTGGCAAGAGCCACCAGCTCACAGGAACCAGCTCCCCCAAGATCCCCCGCTCAGCAAATGGCAGCTTTGTTCCCTCTCCTTATTTCTCAGTGCCAGTAAACACAACAATAAATAGCAAGCTGCAGGAGGCAGATGATTGTGTGGTGAAAGGTGGAAAACATCTAAAAATGATTTAGAGCAGCAAGGAGAATAGGAAGAGAGGGCTGCGGATGATATTCTGCGAGGAGGAGGAGCAGCTGTTCAGCTGGTGAAAGGCAGCAGAGGCAGGGAAGGTTTTCCTGCCCACCCTGCAGCTCCTTGCTCCAGGTGATGCTCAGGTCCCTCTTTGTGAAGGGCCCCAGACCCAGCCCTGACACAGGACCCCACCAGCTCCAGCCCCAGGATGGTCTGGGAGCAAGGCCAGCACTGCAGGGGCTGATCCACGGCCTTTTAAAGCTCACAACTACCAGGGACACGGGGCACAGACACATTAAAACTGGGGAGAGATTATCTAGCTGCCATTTCAACACGCCGGTAAATCAAAGTCGATGGAAGCCATATGCTCTGCTGGGAAGCATCCATCTCGTTTCCAGGGAAACATCCTTCCCGTTGAAGATGACAGGCAAAGGCTTGTGAAAACTTGCTTTTAACCCCCTTTCCTCAGGCATGATCTGAGTCCCCCAGCAGCTCCCCCAGCCCCACGGCATCGTGCCGTGCTGCTGCCTGGGAGAGCTGTCGCAGCTTAACTCGGGAGCTGGAGAAGGAGACTGTGCCTCTCCCACCAGGTCCGAGGAGATCAGACCCAGGCTGACACTATTGTGACCCTGCTTCCAGTTTCCAGCTCACTCTCAAGCCAGTTTCCATGGCTTATTCCCTGGGAAAAAAAAAGGGATCACCAAGCAGCTCCACTCAGGGATGCTGCAGGTGCATGGCACAGGCACAGATGTGCCCAGCTGTGGGGCAGGACATTCCTACAGAAAAATAACCAACAGCAGGAACATAGCCTGCACTACTGCTGCACAAATCCAGCTTCTTGCAAAGCAGCAGGTACCACCCGATGGCTGACAAGCAGCGAGCAAAAATCTGACCTTGGAAATTATGGCGATGTGCAGCCAGGGCTTCAGGCTCGCAGAAATAATAATAAACCCAGCACCGAGCTCAGCAGCCGGCCCCAGATCTCCTCTGCAACCGCACCTTCGCGTTGCTCCGAACGCAGGCGCTGCTCAGAAACGTGGCCAGGGAGGTTTGCCAGGGTCTCTGCCAGCTGATGGAGAAGGCTGTGGGGGTGTAGGAAGGGGCATCCCCAGAGCACCGAGGCCAACCTGTAATCTGGCCTTGTGGAAGCCACGGCAGCAAACGCTCTCCAGCCTATCAACGCTAAGGAATTTGCATGTGATTTTGTCTCAGGTAGAAGATACAGACCAGCGACCACGTGGGTACTGGGACAGAAAACTGGACATCCTTTTGCAAAGATATTATTTCTCTGTATTTGCTTCCAACCTCAGCCTCTCCTGATTTTTTTAAACTCTTCTCACTTATTGTAAATACAACAAGCAGAAGCAGCCAACTGTTACAGTATGGAAACCGAGTCTTTTCTATTCTGATAAGTAGCTGTGCTCTAACAACTTTTATAATGGAGCTCCAAGACAATATTTAATAATTCAAAGCCAGGAAGGCCTGGCGGGACAGGGATACATGCCGAAGCCTCCTCATCTGTGTGGGAAACGGTTGTTGCTGCTGGAGGAGGGGCCAGGGTCACAGCACCAGGAGCAGGGATGCTGGATTATGCCGCAGAATTCCTCCATACCTCAGCTCCCAAACTGGGAAAGGGGAGTAAGGATTTCCCCCAGCACACAGGGCACAGCAGAGGCTAAGCCCACGTGCAGCTCAAGACATGTCCGCAGCCCTCAGCAACCGAGAAATCCTTCCACGACAGAATAAAGCCTGGCACAAAACCACTGCAAGCACACCAGTAACCCAGGCTCATGTGGACCAGCACCAACGGCAGCATCCTCAGCGACAGCACAAAGCCACCCGGGAGCCCACAGGAGCAACATCCCCCAGCATACGACACCGTGTCACACCCAGCACCACAGCCCAGGTGCTGGTCCCCCCATGTGACATCAAGGCGCTTGCTACAGCCCTAAATCCCTTTCCCAGCCGCTAACTTGGCTCTTTAACCTGGGTGGCAGCAGCTGGTGCGCAGCCCGCGAGCAGACGCCACAGAACAACTGCTCCATCAGGGCATCCCGCTCCTGCCAGAGCCGGGAAGGAGTCACCTTCACTTGGTGACATCGTAGCGAGATCTCCCCGGCGACTCGTCAGCCGGCTCCGAGATACGCTCGGGCTGCCTGGGAATTATGTCAGCAGGCACCGCAAATATCAAATGGCCCTTTTATCATCCGGCGTGCTCCTTCCTACCTCCTTCTTGGCGCGGAGCCTCACAAGCGGTCTGCACTGAGGACACCAACAATGATATAAAAGCAATGAATGGATATTAACCAGGTAGTATTTTGAGTTACAGCATCATCAGCCTGCTGCTAAACTGAAGCAGGAGCAGCTCCCCATCCTGGTTGCGTAACCCAGCCTCGCAGGACGCTCCCCGTAATTACAGGGCCTTTCCCTGCAGTCCCACGGGGGCCATATTCCGCATTCGGGAAAGGATGCTCAGAGTTTAGCTTCCTCTCTAGCACATTTTTTCAGTCTTCCCTAGAAACAGCAAAGAGCAAGAGGAAGCAGGAGAGAGGGGAGGAAAAAAAAATAATAAGATTTAATTAATCTTCATTTAAGTTCCACTACGCTTTTAGCAAATGAAAAATAAATAAGCCACACCATCAGGTCTGTGGTACATCCCTGGGCTGCTCTACAGCCCCTGTGCTTCAGAGACGGGGTGCACATCCCACCGGCCCGCAATGCCGCCGCAGGGTTGGGCTTGGCTCTGGCCACTCTTCCCAACTCAGGTCTCATGGGGACATGGCTGCAGGGTACATGGGCCTCCCTGGTGACAGATTGGGGCTGGTAATCCATTAGCTTAATGAATTTCTCCAGGGTTTTTAATAGTCATCTGCTCCCATGTGAAGAACAGCCAAAAGAGCAAGGCTAGGTAGGACCAGAACCCACTTCGGAGGTTCAGCCTATTCCTCTGCAGGGAGCTGGGGCTTGGGCAGCTGTTCTACACCAACAGCACGCCCACAGCAGGCTTATTTGTTCTGCAGAGTGTTTGCAAGGAGGGGCGGCCAAAATGACAAATTCAATGGAGGCGCTCCTCAGGCACCCAAGTTCTTGCATGCGGATGGGTCAAGCCCAGGCAATGTCAAGCTCTGTCCTACCAGCAGGTCCCTCAGGTCTGGCTATTCCAAAGCACTGAGGTTGGGATATGTCTCATGTACTTATGGATGGCTACATCCCCATCTCCTGGTAGAAACAGTGGGACAGACTTTAGAGTCCCATTCAGGCACTTTCATTGCCTTTCCCTATACTCACAACCCCAAATCACTCCCCCATACTAATGCAGGTTAATCCATCACCAACTTAAAACCAACTCTGAGACCCACATGGCATTATTTATCCCAGGCTTAGATGGGAGATCTACTGAATCACAGACGAAGCCTCAGCAGCTCGCTCTGTGCCATTCATCATGACTCAAAACGCTCCCACCACCCACAAACACGCATCAGGGGGAGCGCAGGCTCAGGGCCCAGAGGGGCAGCTCAGAGAAGGTTTCAAATTATATCTGATTTCTGTTGCAGAAAAGAAAAACAGCAGCAGCAAAGGTCAATGCAGAAATTCTTCCTACCCTTCATTAGCTGGTACAGCAAGAGAAACTGCTAATGAACAGCAGCATTTCAAACATCTAGATGTCAAAGGGAAAAATGTGGAAAAGAAGAAAAATTCAGTGCAAAATTGTGTGACTGCATGCCATGCCTGACAAATAACAGACAAAGCTCAGGAAATTTTCATTTTCTGTAGGTCTCTTTCCTTCCTTAGCCATAACTAAGAAAAAGACGAACGCAGCGATGCACATCCAGTAGCCACAAGGACCAGACCACAAGGTCACATTAATAAAGTTTCTTTAGTGCTGATACGGATTAAACACATCGGTCCCTCAGGCTATGGAGCCCTCATGAAGTGCCAGCAATTTAGTTCAAGACCTAATGACATGAGGACTTGTGCCTCTGGCTCCAGGTGATGCTTAATTGGGTGTGAAGTCAGCTTTTGGATGGACACTGCCATGCTGGCTTCTTTGCAGCTCCCCAGAGAGCTGTTTGGTGAGGGGCTCTCCTTGCACCCCCACACAGCAAGGCAGCTTTCCGCAAGGCCACCAAGCAAGCATGAGATGTGTCTGACAAGGGCCATCCCAGGAGAAACAACACACCAAATCCACGGCACTGGTGATGCCTAAGAGGAGCCCATCTTCATTTGCCTATGGCACCCCCAGTCTCTGCTCTAATACCAACAGAAAATTACAGCCACTCAGAAACATCTCTCCTAAATAAGAAAAATCCCACTGACCAAAAACCCAACAGCATCGGCAAATCAACCTCAAGGGAGGAAAGGAAGTACAAATTGTGCTTCCCCCTTGGCCATGAGCCACAGGAGCAAGACTTGCTCCTGGACACAGACACATCATAAGCCGTGTCTCCACAAGCTGTCCTAGCAGCTACACAACCCCAAGACAGACAAACATCCCACACAAACTCCTACCCACACTCCTTCAGCCAGGAAAGACCAGAGCAGCAGCAGGAATCTTCCAAAGGATGGAGCCACTTTGAGGGTTGGTGTTGCTGCTCATTCAAGCTTGGAGTCTTTATATAGAGTCAGGGCAGGATCCAAAAGCGGAAGAGACACCCACTCCCAGGGAGAGTAACACACAGACTGAAATAAATAGCTCCCTGCCTAAGGAGATGACTCAGGAACCTCACCAGTCCTTAAAGCCCGAAGCACTGCTAATAAACCCCAGGAAACTGGGAGGGAGGCCCAGTCAGAGGTTAACTGGACAAGACATGGCATTTCCAGCCTTGCCAGACACAGAGGAAGAAGAAGGATGAATAACCATGCTATTAAACCTATGTCCAACACCAAATCTCTGGCCGTACCAGCCTGAGCCCTTCATGCAGCCTACCTGCAAGGAGCAGTCCTTGTTTTTGGGGACAGGTTTTTTTTCACTGCCCCTCCTGGAAGCACACAGGCTTGACCACCATACCACTGGAAGTGGCAGGAGGCAACACGGCTGCACTGCCTGTTTGTCCAGCTGTAATATACAGATATTTATATTCAACTCCTCCGCTCTCCCCTTGAGTGAGAGATGGAGTGCTCTTACATCCCTCATTACGTTCTTCAGCTCAGGTAACGAAGCCCCAAGCAAGCATAAACTCAATTAATGGCCACTTTGATACTCTGAGTTGTGCAAAAGCCCATAAACATGCAGGAGGAAGTCTCCCAGTGCTGTCATTTCGCTGCTGCCACACATAACACTCGAAGAGCGAGAGAGCTGGTAAGCCAAATTCACAGTCCTCTACGCTGTTGGAACAAACAGCCAGATCACAGCAAAGTGCCCCACACGGGTGACCCACCTCCGAGGGAAGATGTGCCTTTGTCCTCTCAACCCAGTTTAACCCTGCTGAGGTCCTCAGACCACAGGATTTCCCATGTCTCTGACATGCTGCTCCGGCCAAAACCAACCCCAAAGGGGCAAACCCAAGAAGCACGCAAAGAAACCAATCCACCAATTCAAAAAGCAAATAAGAAGCTGGGCAAAAACCATTTAAGAGAAAAGCAGAGCAAAGATAACGTTTACCAGCAGTCCCCTGACAACTCCTGTATGCCTTTGGTCTGTCCTGCCTGTTCAATACGGCAAATCTTTACAGCAAGGACCAGCTCCATTTGGTTTGATGTACAGAACCAAAGCCTGTAGACTTCTATTTCCATCAGGGGTGCTTGCACACCACTCTAACATTAACAGAGTATTGTTTCCCCTTCAGTATTCATTTTAACTATTATTTGACTGAAGGTTTTCCTTTTCTTTTGCACCACGTATTATTTTTTCCAACCATATCAATCCAAAGTTGCAACAAGCATCCACAGCAGGTACCCAGACACCAGCCACTGCATTCACACAAAAGACGGAGAAGAGGTGTACGTGAGTCACCTTTGAGTCAGGATTTCTGGTCACTTTTTTTGGTTTATTTTCCTGGGCATCATAACGTTATAGAGAGCGACAGCCTATCTGTGGAAGCTGCGTTGGGATTGCCTGCTGTGCTGCGCTCACCCATCACCACGCGCGATGGCAGCTCAGCTATCATCCCAGCCATATTTCACTTCGACACTGTCACCTCCCCGGGCTGGCAGAGCTCTAAAGGAGAAAGCAGGACTTCCAAGCAGATCAGGGTTTGTTTACAAAAGAAGCATTTGTGAATCCCTGAGAAAGACCCTTTGGAAGGCAAAAATCTCTGCCTCTTTCAGTCTTGTCCTAAAGAGATCAAGCATCAGCCACGACCAACTGTTAGGATCCTCAGATGGGGAGCAGTTGTCTCCTCACCCAAGCAGGGGCAATTGTTCCCTCTGATCTGCCCCGCCCCATCCTTTGCCCTTTTATCAAAAAAGGAGAATCTCCAAATGAAGACTGATCACTGGGCACTCCCCTCCAAGAGCCTAAACACAACCATAGCTGTTTAGGAACTGTAATTGGTATTAATAAGGCTTGATTAGCTTCTGATTTCCCCTGGGTCTTGGGCTGCAGGTCCACCAGCTGATCAGGGTTTGCTATAAAAGTTCCTTTCTCAAAACTGTTTTCCAAACACAGCTGGGTAAATGTGGATCTTGGATCCTGGTGGACCCATTTCAATGGGGATCAGCCCCATCTCTGACCTTGACCTTACCTGGCAGGGTGTCCACAGTGCCATTCTGGCTCTGAACACCCCAGTTCCCACAGGCTGGGGCAGGAGGTGGGAGATGCCTCCACTAACTCCAGCTTCCAGTTTGGAATTCTGCGGGGCTCTGTCTTCTTTCCTTGTTGTCCGGACTAATCCCACCCAGCTCCCACCTAAGGTATGCAAGGGAACTTAGGCTCCCTTTGCCACCAACAGAGAGAAATGGGCATCTCCAGAAGGCAGACCTGCCCGCCCAAGATCTGCGCAGAGGCTCCCATGGGATTTCTGCGAGGAATCCAGCAGGTACCCAAGCATCACCAAATTCCAGTTGAAAGCCCACTCCACCTGCAACGTCTGGGCATTGTATGCCCTAAGACAAACCGAGTGCTCAGTCACAGGGCTGGCCCAGACAAGGCTGCTCCTGCACCCAGCAGTCCCAGTGATCCTGAGGTAGCTTTAAATCACCTCCCTCCCTCAGCAAGATTGAGAGATAAGATCTCACATGTCTTCTGCTCCAGACACCCTGGCAAAGGCTGCCCTTTGACATGCAATCCACTCCAAAAAAGTTACCACATGGATGCTTACCAACACCAAAGCTTTCCACACATCTAAAAAGCAGGTTAAGAGCCTGGAGTGATAGCAAAGACAAACAAAATCTTAGAATCATAGAACAGTTTGGGTCAGAAGGGACCTTCAAAGCCCATCCAGTCCAACCCCCATGCAAGGAGCAGGGACATCTCCATCTAGATCAGGTTGCTCAGAGCCCTGTCCAACCTGACCTTGAATGTTTCCAGGGATGGGGCATCAACCACCTCTGGGCAACCTGGACCAGTGTTCCACCACCCTCAGCATATTTTTTTTTTTTTTTTCTTCTTCTCAGTGCTGGAGACCTCTCCTCTTTGATGCGCTGGGAACCGAGGACATCACACCAACAAGGACGGGCTCATGTTTGCCGGAGAAGCATGCCATAGACACAGTTTAATCCTTTGTAGGAATCACTCTCCATCTTTCTCTGCTCTCCTGTATCTTCTCTACAGGAGATTACATAGCAGAAAGCAGGACTGGCACATCTCCCTGCCACCACAATTTAAAGAGGAATCTGTCCTTCAGGAACTGACAAAGAAACCAGCTAAGCATTTGGGCTACCTTAAAAGGGATTATACAGTGCTAAGTGTTTGCTGCTTAAATCCCAGAAGCCAAATACCAAACTTTTGTGCTTTTTATCCTGGTAAGCCCCACAGATACCCGACTGACAGGCAAACCCCCTGCCCTGCTCACCCTGCTCCGCCAAACAAATCACACAATGTCTGACCCTCCTAACATCCCCTCCCTCTGCTGCAATGCAAAAAAAAAAATCAAGAAATCTGATTTTTGCTAACTGCATCTCTTTAAGCAATGCCTGTCTTGCCTTTAGTGTGGGATATGAAGCTTGCTTTTTGGGTTATTCCCTCTAATGACAAACTGAGCCATAGGAAGACTCATCTGGTTGAGGTGTGTTGCAGCACGAAAAGGAGGTCATCTGGAGGATCCACTTGTTTTTCATTCCCTTAATGTCAGTGTGGGGTGAATGTGATGACTGGAACATGACACACTAAAGCGACTGAAATCAGGTTGCTCCCACCAAGCTCTGACTAAGCAGCTGGAGAGGAGCTCGTGAGGTGTCACACTGTGGAGGTCTCACCGGTCCCCAGGACAGACACAATTGCGCAGAGGGCATCAGCACCAAAGGTCAATGCCCAGCAGGTCCACTGAACTCATGTGGGAGAGCTGTACCAGCCCCTTCGTCCCACATGATCAACTTGGAGGTGGGGAGGAGAACCTAGGAGATCTCTGCACGTCACCAGTGGATGGGCTGAGTTTGGTGGCATCGTACCTGCCAGCGATATCCCTGCCTGTGGGTGAGGGCTTGTCATGAACCACCACCCCTTGGTGCCTTTGAGACTGTCAAAGTAAATTTACTAATTTAGCCAATGCCATACAACAAGTACAAAAATGTAAGTGGAAAACAAAACAAAACACGAGAGCTGCCTAAAAACCCAACCTGGGCAGCAGAAAAATGGCTGGGGGTTCCCAGAGCTGTTCAATCTGATGCAGAAGATCATCTCGGAATGGATCTACACAAAACAACCATGTTTTCATCAGCCTTTGAGGAGTGGAAGGAGTGACAAAAAAGGCCACCTCTGCACCAAGAAACCCTGGACCTTCAGAGAAGCAATTGCATCAATGTCCCATCCTCCCAGCACACCAGCCGTGGCCACGCCAGGATGCGGGCAGCACAGAGAGAGGTGGCTCCTGGCTGGGTTAAAGGGAAGAACAAATGGGATGGCAGAGGAAATTTTAATAGAATTAGACAAGACAAATGTTCCTCCTTATTATAATTTAGGTCCATGCACTTGCTTAATTACTGAATGTATGGTGCACTGCATGCGGATAAAAAATGCACCCAAACTATTTTTAACGCAGTTAAAAAGACGCATTACGGTTGTAAATTCCAAGCAGGAAATGCAAGAATTACATTGGCCCTGGGCACACAGCTGTAGAAGTCTCTGAAGACAGGCTGTTTTCTTGCTACCACCCCAAATCCAGCCCCCTCCTCATCAGCTCTGGGGCCAAATACAAGCAGCTCACCCGGGGATGAGCATAGATATCTCCAAATGCACCGGGATACCGGGCTGCCCAATGGTACCTTGCCTAGGTTGGCACAGAACACAGGGATCCCTCCCAAAAATACAATGGCAGGTAGGGACAAAAATAACTTCCAGGTATCACAGCCCTTCAAACTCAGCACCACTGAGCACAGGACAGGTTACAGTAACCAAGGTAAGAGGACTAGAAAAAAAAATTAAATTATTGGAAGAAACAAAATGGAAGAATTTTGGAAGGAAAATGCCTCCCTGTGCAGAAAGCTGCCTCGAGATCTAAGCGCTGCTGCATGCCTCAAAATCTGGCCTGCTGTTTAGACACAGCCCAACTTTTCAAGTTTCAGCTCAACCTTGAACAGAATGAGGCCACGTGCTGCACTGCTGAAGCTCTGTCGGAAAAAAAAAAAAAAGAGGGGGAGGAACAGAAAAAGAAAGATGCTGAGAGAAATACTGGAGAAGATGGGAGATAGAGGAGGCTCAGACCTCCTGCCACGCTCCAAAATGAGACCCGCAGGCTCAGCTGTACTTGGGGCTGTGCAAAATACATATATTGTACAAAATCCCTACACACAGGCACTGTGAGCAGGGCACCCAGTTGTGCCAGTGCAGGAAGAGCTGTTAAGTATAAAAATGAATCACAATACAAATATAAAACAGTGCTTTTCCTCGCAGAGGTAACCGCTTTTACAGAGGCAACATCTGAGAGGAGACCACGATCATGAGTCTGGGGGGCGGTGGGAGTTGCTCTGAATTTCCCTGGTTTCTTACGCATGAGATAGTGCAAAGGGGAATGTGTGATGGCAGGAAGAAGAGGTGGGGAAAGAAATGGGATGGATTGGATCTAGGATGCAGCACTGGGAAGAAATGCAGCTTGCATGGGCTTCCCAAGGCAGCGCATCACCCGCCCGGTGCAGTTCCAGCCCAGGAGACGGGCCTCTGCAGACAGGCTCTTATCAGCAGTCCTTACGCAGAGGCATCGCTCATCTTTATTAAAACACATCCCTGTGGGAAGCGTCTCTACAGCTTGTGCCCTGGCATCTGGGTGCAGGGAGGCCGCCTGAGCAGCACCTAGAAATGCAGTGGGGTCCAGCATCCCTACAAGCTAAATTCCAACCTTGTGGGAGTTTCAAACTCATTCACACTGGAAATTGTTCCGAAATCTTCATGCAAGAAAGTCCCTGTGAGTCGCAGGAGCAGAGAAATAGGGGTGCTGGGAGATGGGGTCAGTGGTGGGGGACTGAGCAGTGCATGGCACAAGGCAGCAGCAGGACAGGGGTCCCCCATCTGCAGCCTTCCTCAGGCCTCCCCCTCCTGCAGTACAAAGGGTAAAGGTGCTCTGGTGCCCAAGGCTGTGGCACAAAATGGGGGTTTGGGCAGGAGGAGACAGCGTAACCCCAATAGCGCAGGCAGGGCACGGCACCGGCCATGGGACATCGGGGGTGGCTCCAGCCCTCCCAGACAAACTTTATGACCTTGAGCCAGTCTCTTCATCCTCCTGTATCTTTGAATAAGCAGCCACTAAGCTTTTATCCATCCATATTACAGACTTCTAGGTACAGAAACCCAGGAAACCCCCTCCCTGCCCCATCCCAACACACACAGACCTGGACAGGCTCACCTGGGCAGCCAAGGGTGGTAACTGGTGACCAGATATGTTGTTTACCACGCCCTTCATCACTTTAAATAATCTATTAGCTGAATGCCAAGGCTAAACCTGTTATACATACAGCTCAGAAGACTGGAGTCCATACAACTTCCCAATACACCGTAAAGAAAATAATTATCTCACTGATGCTTCACAGACATTGGTGCAATCACCACCTCAGCCCTGGATTCAGCCTCCGTTTCCCAGCGGGTGCATGGGTGGGGGTCAGAGGATGGTGTTGCCGTGGGTACATCTCCCAGCTGCTCTGGCATCTCCCCCAAGGTGAGCCAAGGAGGCCACCCGGCACATCCCAAGCCAGTGGTTTCTAATGGGAGGGCACGGCTCCACGGGGTGTCACAGCAGGCACAAGTGGAGTCACGAGGCCAGAGAAATGCAGCTTCTTGGGCTGGGGGGGGATGCAGCTACATGGTGAGAGCCAAGGGACACCCCATGCCTGGCACCCAGGGGACAAGGCATTCACAGGAAGGTGAGCCCTGGCAGGAGGTCAGTTTGGGATGAAAAATCTTTTTACCATGAGGGTGGTGGGACACTGGTCCAGGTTGCCCAGAGAGGTGGTGGATGCCCCATCCCTGGAAACATTCCAGGCCAGGTTGGACGGGGCTCTGAGCAACCTGATCCAGTTGGAGATGTCCCTGCTCCTTGCATGGGGGTTGGACTGGATGGGCTTTAACGGTCCCTTCCCACCCAAACCGTTCTATGACTCTGTGTCCCCACTCCTGCCCCGTGAGGATTACTGGCTGCCCAAGCAAACACCACTTCAAAGAGCCAAGCGGGTCAGAAGTTAAGACAGAGCCGCTAAAGAAACCAAAGATGCCTACAAAGCCCTCACAGTCCCTTCCACCTCTGTCATTGTCACTCCCATGTCCTCAGGCTGGGGTCTCACCTGTGTTTAACAGCATACAGTGCACATCGCACACAACCATCCCCCATCCTCAGCACGCACACGGGCAGGTACCCAGCTCACAACGGCCCCTCCACATGATTCTGGAGGTTTTTGTAACACAAAATTTTACAGCTGCAAATGATGGCCCTGCGCACAGAGGATGCTTGGGAGCGCCAGCACTGAACTCCACACTCCTCATCGCCACAGCTGAGCTCCAGAGGTGCTCCCTCTTCTCCTCTCCCATGTTCCTAGGGAAAAAGGCTCCCAGCAAGGACCCCAAACCGCTGCAGTGCGCAGCAAAGCTCCCCCTTCCACCCAGCCAGCATTTCACTGACTGGACTCACCAACACCTCCCTAGAAGGCCTCAACATACAAAATGGCTGAGGACCAGAAAGCAGATCCCAACACCTTTGCTGTTACACTGTTCTCAGCAAAGGGATAGGGAAGAAAAAAAAAAATCTCAAAAGGCCCAAAAATCCTCTTGCCGGTGCTGATGGAGGCCCTAGCCACAATGAGAAACAGGCAAACAAAAAAACCCCATCAGCACCAAGGGAATGAGCACCCAAGCTTGAGCCCAGGCCTGCGGGAGAGCCTGGCGGGACCGTGGAAAGTCCCAGAGGGAAGGGAGTTGCAGTAACACAGCTATTTATCTTGACCCTCCCTTCGGATTCCTCTGAACAACGGGAAGTCATCTGCTCTCCCAATGCAGCAATGCCTTCAGATGTGGGCACCTTCCTGCCAAACGGTGGCTCAGACGTGCCCATTTCTGGCTAAAAAAAAAAAAATGGGGTGGCAGAGGGGAAATGTGCTCCCTGGGCCCGCTCCTTTGTTTACTGCTCCATCCCTGTGCAGGCAGGAAGCCCCAGACACCGATTAGCATTTATTTCTAGACACATCTTCAATTCAGCCTCTTCCCATGAGGGGACCAGAAATACCTCCAGAATTTGGGTGCAGAGCCACAAAACCAGCCCAGCCCCAAGCCCTTGGCAGCCAAAGATGGGGCAGTGGGGTGGGGGGGGGGAATGGAGAGACAGTGCCTGAGCAGAGCTTTTTTGTTCCTCAGCTCCCAGCATTGCTATGGTGATTTCAAGCAAGACGGAGGAGCGGTCCCTACCCATCACTCCCGCAGCTCCAGCCCCCTGCACCGACCGCATCAACAGCCCCTTCCCCCGCAAGCAGGTGGGGGGGGGGGGGCATTGCCCCTCTCCGGGGGGAGCCACCCCCCAGCTCTTCCATCACCTTCTCCATCACCAACCCCCTCTCCAAAATCACCTTCACCACCGCCCCGGCACCGGCTGGGCCAGGGATGCAGCGGCGGCCCGGCACGGGGGAT
>JAAGAY010002701.1:0-20397 GCA_011801015.1 Ardeotis arabs | reverse complement strand
GGATGCGCAGCCCCGCTCCTACCATCCTGCGGCGGGGGGGGGCAGGGTGGGGGTGTCCGGGTTAGTTATTTAGGAGTTTGGACGCTCGTCAGCTTTGATTAGGCTTCGGTCACGTGGCGGGAGGTTGCCGGGCCAATCAGGGCGAGCGGCGATGCATATAAAGCAGGAGCGGAGGGAGAGTGGGGTACCTGCCGGCAGGATCGGGCCCCCCGCCCCCCTCCGCTCCAGAGGTGAGTACACTCGGGGTACCCGAAGGATGGAGAGGTGTCGAGGGGGACATTTCCCGCTCCCCCAGGGCACCCTCGAGGGACGGGAAGCCCTGCTGTAGTGTGTCCCCTCCTCTGGCTCCCAAAATCCCCCCTAGCATCCTTCCCGGGGTGGTGGTTCCAGGGGGAGCCGGGCGTCCTGGGGCTAATCCTGGCCCCTCTTGCCCAGCTGTGGGGTGGGAGGGGGTCCCAGCCAGGCTGCACCCACTGCAGTGCTGCTGACTTGGGGGTCTCAGCAGCATCCCCCCAAGTCTCCTCACCTCATGGGACCTGGGTGTCCCACAGAGGGGTGTAGCACCTTGCCAAACCCCAGGGCAGGTGGGGTTTCAGACCCAGCCTCTTCCTACCCCTGGTCGGGGTTATCTGAGGGATTTCTGACAGAGCTGGGAGCAGCCTGCCAGCCCCACGGTCAGCTTTCCTGGCCACCAATCGTTAGGAAGATGAAGATTTAGGATGATTGAAATGCTTAGTTTGCTGGTGAGCAGTGGCTCAGCGTGCGCCACTAGATAACTCAAATCAGGGGGACTCAGCTCTCCTATAGCCAAGTGCTCTGGAAAAGTCTCTGCAGTATTAATGAGAGGTCCTGTAGTTAAAAGAGCACGTTTCCAACCCTAGCACACAGAAAAAAAGCCATGGGACCTGTTCCTTTCACTCCTGGCTAGCAAAAAGAAACTGCTTTCACTTAAAAGCAGTTTCCTAAAGTTCCTAAAACCAATGCAGCTCTGGATCAGAAGTTAAGCCCAGCTTCCTACCCATAGTCCTGCACAGTTGCAGCTAAGAGCATCTCAAGCTAGAGATGCTCCATGGACCTTCTACCCTTCGTAAAGACTCTTTGGTTTATTACTAAGGTTTCTAGATGCCGGCAGCGATGAAGGCTGCGATGTCGTTGGTGGGAAGCCAAGGCATTGTCTCAGCCACTGAGGTCCTCCTCGTGGCTACTGTCTTCTGCCTGGTCTTCCTGCTCCTCCAGTCCCTCCAGCAGCACGTGCCCAAGGGGCTGAAGAGCCCCCCAGGACCCAGAGGCTACCCCATCCTCGGCAACACGCTGGAGCTGAAGAAGGACACGCACCTAGCCCTGACCAGGCTGAGCCAGAAGTACGGGGACGTGATGGAGGTCAGGATCGGCACGCGTCCCGTTGTGGTGCTGAGCGGGCTGGACACCATCAAGCAAGCCCTGGTGAAGCAAGGAGAAGACTTCATGGGACGCCCTGACCTCTACAGCTTCCAATACATTTCGAATGGCCAGAGCCTAGCCTTCAGCCCTGACTCAGGGGAGGTGTGGAAAGCTCGCAGAAAGTTGGCGCAGAATGCCCTGAAGACCTTCTCCATTGCCCCCAGCCCCACCTCCTCTTCCATCTGCCTCCTGGAGGAGCATGTTTCCAAGGAGGCTGACTACTTGGTCATGAAGCTCCTGCAGCTGATGGACAAGGAGAAGAGCTTTGACCTTAACCGATACCTGGTGGTCTCTGTGGCCAACGTCATCTGTACCATCTGCTTTGGCAAGAGCTATGACCACAGTGACCAAGAGCTGCTTGACGTGGTGAACTTCAACAATGAATTTGGAGAGGTGGCTGCTTCTGGCAATCTTGCTGACTTCATCCCCCTGCTTCAGTATCTTCCCAGCCGCACCATGAAGCTCTTTAAGGATGTCAACAAGCGTTTCAGCTTCTTTGTGCAAAAAATTGTCCAGGAGCATTACACCAGCTTTGACAAGGTAAGAGCCTGGATGCTCTTGGATGTGGGCAAAGATGTCTACAATTGGCTGCCTACCTGGCAACTGGTGGTGGGGGGAGAAGATACGCTCTTGTTCTCCCATCTCTGCCCAGGAAAGCTCCTTGGAGCTTTCAAACCTGCAGTTAATGCCCCCGGGAGCCAGCAGTGGCTGAGGGAGGAGATGTTTCTCTAGCCCTGGGTGTCCATGATGTCCCTGACCCACCAGCTCTTCCCCAGGAGCACATCCGGGACATCACGGACTCACTGATTGAGCACTGCCAGGAGAAGAGCGTAGGGGAGGATGCCCACGTCCAGCTCTCCAATGAGAAGATCATCAACATTGTCAATGACCTCTTTGGGGCAGGTGAGAACACTTGTGAGGGTAAAACCTCTCTGCTGGGAGGCTGGGTGGGGGAAGTGGGCCATCAGGGTGAGACCTTGGCCATGCTTGGGTGTTTGGAACTGCTGTTGGGCTCATGGATGCTCTCCCGAGTGGATGCAGATGACTCTTCAGTGATAGCTGATGGGGAATTTCTCCATGGCCAACATCTAGAGCGATGGGGTCTGTAAATACCTGTTTGCCTGTCATCTTTCGGTAACTAAATGCCTTTTTCATGTCCATCCAGGCTTTGACACTGTAACAACTGCCTTATCCTGGAGCTTCATGTACGCCGCCTTGTACCCCAACATCCAGAAGAAGATCCAGGAAGAACTAGGTGAGTCCGTGAGCCCGCTGCCTCCGGGGCCAAAACCTCTCTGGTGAGGGCTGACCCCAACCTGCTCCTTCCTCTCAACCTCCCTCAGACCAGATCATTGGCCAGGAGAGGAGACCAAGGCTGTCGGACCGGGGCACGCTGCCCTACACAGAAGCCTTTATCCTGGAGATGTTCCGGCACTCCTCCTTCCTGCCCTTCACCATCCCGCACAGGTATGGGCTGGAGCAGCTGACACGTTATTCGGGGTTTTTTTGGAGTGGTTTTCTGGGAGGCGCCGTTTAGGCAGATAATTGCCTGGGAATCAGTCCCTGCTGTGGGGAAATATTCCAGTGCACAGCCTGAATGACTCGTGTTAAAGCTCCCCATGGCTTTCACGCTCGCCAATAGCGCAGCTGCCACGTTGTGCTGATGCCTATGTCTGCGTCTGCTGCCCTTGGGGCCAGCAGCTGCCCAGCTTGCTGCCCTCCTGGGGTCAGATCCTTCACTTTGAGGGCAGCTTTACTCCAAAGCCTTTGCTGGCGGAGGGATGGTGAACCCCTCTGGGTTTATATTTACCCATACCTTGGGAGAAACCACAGCACAAGTCATCCAGCTTCCTGAAATTGGAATCTTTCTGCTTGAGGAAAAGTGTTAACCAAGTCTCCCAAATACAAACTGGGGCATTTCCTAGCCAGTCCACAGAGTACAAATAGGGCATTGAAAACTAAACAACTCCAGGACACGAAGTTGTGGGTCTCCTCTTAACTTCTCCCCTCTGCCCATATTTCTTTCAGTACAACGAAAGCAACGGTATTGAATGGCTATTACATCCCCAAGGACACCTGCGTGTTCATCAACCAGTGGCAAGTGAATCACGATGAGTGAGTACACCAAATCCCCCGTGCTTATCCAGGCTGCAATGGCTTTGCTGGTGTTAAGTTTGCTTCAGTCCTTCAGAGCAGCATGCCAAAAGCCAAATGGGTCACGAAGGCAGAAAAGGGCAGATCGGACAAAAATTGTGTGGATTTG
Organism: Ardeotis arabs; assembly: GCA_011801015.1. Classification (NCBI taxonomy): domain Eukaryota; kingdom Metazoa; phylum Chordata; class Aves; order Otidiformes; family Otididae; genus Ardeotis; species Ardeotis arabs. The sequence goes on along the minus strand of JAAGAY010002701.1, from coordinate 16,694 downwards.
ATGCTGAGCCCAGCCTCAGGTCTCCTGGGCATGGTGCTGCTCTCAGTTGACTTGGTCACTAGTTCAGCAACTCCCCAACATCAGGGCTTACCCAATTTATGTGCAGTAGTGTGGTGATGTCCTCAACGCACCGGACTTTCCACGTACATGCGAGGGTTGACAGCTTGGGCTGCTGCATGATTAGGAATTGGAAGATCCTTCTGCCAGGCAGCCCTTGTGATCCAGGTTGACAGCTTTGGATGTACTCAATAGGAACTGCCTGGATCCCTCTTTCAGGGAGGAAAATGTCCTGGCGTGACTCTCGTTAAATTCAATAGGCTCATGCTGTTATTGCTGACAATCAGCTTTGGTGAATGAGACGGGATTTGGAAACCAAAGCCCCACCTTACCCCTCCACTGCTGTCCAGCAGAGACTCTCCTGGGGGGAGCAAGTTGACTAAGGCTCGACACAGAAGGTGGTTCCCAGATCAGGTATTTTGGATCAGAAGCTCAAGACCTTTGCATCCAAACAGTCCAACGGCGCAGAAGTATTACAATATTCCTTCTGCTCCTGCATATGCTGGTGAGCATTGCAATGGGAATGCTGTCTTTAGAGCCAGAGAGGATTCCCCATATCCAAGCAGAAATTCTCATCTAAGGCACTGGAAAATCCCACATGGCACTTCCCAGCAGCCAGGCTGGGAAGTTTTGCTGGGAACATTCAAGGTGGGAAAACCCTCCACCCTTCCTTTTTAAGAGGTGCTGACCAATTTCTGCGCACAGATTTTCTTTTTCTCCTTTCAGCCGCAGGGTCTCTAGATATTACATGCTGAATTAACTCCATCCCCCGGTATCTGCGCACTCAAACACAATCTGAGTTTGAAACAGAGGTTTCAATAGACTGAGCTGATGGAGTCTGACATGCAGCTGGCATTTTACATCAGGGGTAGAGGTTGCCAAAGCTTTTGGATGGCGAAATGAGAAAGTATTGCAATGCTTCTCTCTGCAAGGAGTTTTTTTGACTGGTGTCCCCATCACGGTGGGTAAAGATGGCTTCCTCAGGCGTGTCTCCTTTCTGCTGCAGGAAGCTTTGGAAGGACCCCGCAACCTTCAACCCCGAGCGGTTCCTCAACGCTGCAGGGACTGAAATAAACAGGACGAAGAGCGAGAAAGTGATGACTTTCGGTTTGGGGAAGAGGCGATGCATCGGGGAAACCATCGGCCGGTGGGAGGTCTTCCTCTTCTTGGCCACCATGCTGCAGCAGCTGGAGTTCAGCCTCCGCCCCGGGGAGCAGGTGGACATCACTCCTCAGTACGGGCTGACAATGAAATACAAGAAATGCGAGTGCTTCCAGGTTAGGAAGCGTTTCCCCATGAAGAGCTCTCCATAAGCTGCAGGAGGAAGCATCGCTTTGCAGAAGAAAGCCAGCCCTTGCAGTCGGACGCTCAGCCTGCTTTTGCTAATGCTCTCTAGAAGCCAGCACAGCCCCTCACTGTATTGCTTCACTGGAAGCTTGTTCATCTCGTGTAAATGCAAGCAGGGAGGGATAGAGCTGGCTTTGTCGGGCTCCTTGCAGCTCCCCGCGCCAGCTCCATCGCCCTTGCCTGTGGATGAGCTCACCAGAGGTCCAGCCCGCTCATCCTTCTTGGGGAGGTCCAGGGGGACTGCAGCCCTGCAGTGGGGAGGGGGATGCTTTGGGCTGGGAGAAGCCATGTGGGATGTTGGTAGGGATGTCCTCACCCCACCTAGTGCCACAGGCAGAGCCGGAGCTGCCGCAGGCAACTCCCTTCATCCACCAAACGGGAATAAACCTGCAGGTTCCTCCCCAAGAAACCTGGCCAGCCTTTTCCCGCGGGGTGAAAATCTTTCGAGCTCGTTTGGCAGAGCTGTTTGCAAAGCCTCCGGCTCCTTGTGCTGATGGGAACGGGCTCTCCCCGCTCCTCCAGCTGCCTGCTGAAGGGCTCTCAAGGCGATGCAGAGGCTGGACTGACCCCTGCACCAGTGCCCATCTCGAGTGGACCTGTTCTGGGTGCACCCTGGTACAGCTAAATTCGTCGAACGTTAATTCATTAAATGAATCCCCAACTGTTTCTACTGATCCTTGGTGACATCCTGACTACTAGAAAAAAAATTAATATATACCCATAAGTTCACAAATTGCAGTACTGCTAGCTAAACTCCTAACAAGAAGCCTCCTGGAAAGCATGAAAGGGCTGAGAATAAGGGACAAGAAGCAGAGAGAGGCACAGTAGAACACTTCTGGCTTCCAGACTCTGTATTTGCTGCTTTTTTAAAACTAGTTTTCTTCTAGCAAGCCCTAGATTTCTGTATTCAGACTAGTAAATGATGCAAGGGTTTGAGGGCTGTGGATGTGCTGTCTTATGTTGCAGTCTGCTTTAGCCAGCATGAAGGTGAATTCTCCGGGCAAACGGAGCAGCAATTCCTGCTTGTTTGTACCTGTGTGGAATGCATCCGTATGCTGGGATATAAGCTGCACAGTATTTCTAACCCAATAAATACTTATATGAAAGTTTCTTAAGTTTCTTGCTTGTTTTTTTTGCTGGTCTTATTCCACTGGGAGAAGATTCGGGAGGGCGAGGGAAATGCCCACACTTCTTTATCACCCTTAAAAATCTGACTTGGATATGTTGGATCAGGGTTTTTCCTACGGAGACACGAGCTGGCTGCTCCTTTACTGTCGGGGCTGTGGCACCAGTGGCATTAGTGGGATTTTTTTAGTCCTTGTAGGTGCTGGATCTGGTCCTCTCCCCATGTATGTAGAGGAGATGGTTGTGCTGTAGCCTCAGCTGGGATTTGTGCAGAGGTGATGCCAAGCTCCGGCTCAATTCAGGATTTTGATAAAAATCAGAACTAGCTCTTCTATCTCTGAAAAAAATGAATCAGTAGCTTGAAAACAGCATTTCACAACCCTCTGGGAGGCGACCCACAGAGGGATGCTCTAAGCCATCGCTGGCCCTGCGCTTCCCCATCTCAGAGCACAATTATTTCCAAGGCTTTGCATAACTTCCCTTTAAAAAGGCAACATACATTAAATTGCCACGCAAATAACAAGGCAGTTCATGGAAAACTGGGGTCTGTGCATACGTGATGTGGCATTCCTGCAGGGACCAGCCCTCCAGGGTCTCCAGCTCAGTGGGGTAAGAAACTGCTCTTGCCCCACAGGCATATTTTCATGAGGCACAAATATTTAGCGAAGCCCACAAACATGGGTGTAATATCATGGATCTTGGCAAAATTCAGTCTTCTGCTGAAAATCGTGCTTCTCTGCAAATCGCTGCCCCAGGATGCTCCGTAGCACGAGCTCCTCTCGCAGGGAGAAAATCAAAATAAGTGCAGAAAGGTTAATATTTGACTCCATCCATCACCAGGACATAAAGGATAGATTAATAATTCAGTGACCTTTTTAATGGCCACCCATAATTGCCACATGCCGTGTACCACAGAGTTACTTTTAATTTAGCGGCTGTGCTGTGGAAAGGCTGCTTTCTGGAAGAGGAGCCTTCCTCCCGCCGTGACCTCGCTCACCTTCACGTTATAGTTACCAACTGCTATTGTAATTACTTTGTTTTTAATAAGCGTCCCCAGCACAGCCTGCCGCTTAGCTCGGGAAGGTCAGCCGGTGCACAGATCCAGCACCCCACCCGCTCCTTCCTCCGAGTAACGAGGAAAACAGCCTCCGGCTTCGGAGCAGGGAAAAGCTGGTTTTAAGGGAGCTGAGGAGAAAGGAGGAGATGAACGCGTCCGTACCTCTGCCCGTGAGTCGGGGGGAGGTGGTGGAGGTGTGAGGAAGGTGTGATGGAGGTGATGAGGGTGGGATGGAGGTGATGGATTCACGATGCAGGGAGTGTGACAGCAGTGATGGATGGGTGACAACAGGCCACAGAGGCGATGGGGGTGTGAGGGAGGAGGTGGAGACACGATGGAGGCCATGGAGGTTCGGGAGGATGTGTGACAGCGGTGACAGAGGGCAGACGGAGACCACGGCGTTATGGCGAACGCGTGACAGCAGTCATGGAGGTGGGATAGAGATGGCACGTATGTGACAGCGGTCCCAGAGGTGACAGAGGTGGGACAGACACAGTGGAAGACTCCAGACGGGGTGCAAGAGGCGCAGGAAGGCACAAGCCTACGACGATAGCAGGGTGCCGGGGCGCCCTCATGGCGGGCGCGCACCGCGCATGCGCCCGGCGGCGCTCGGCTCCGCACACAGGGCGGCCGGTTTCCGCCGCGCATGCGCAGAGCGCAGCCGGCGCCTCCCGCCGCTCCGGACCGCCGCCTCACTGCGCATGCGCCAGGCGGCGACTCCTCCGCCCCTCTCTATGGTCGGCGGCTGGTGGCTGGAGCGCCGTTCAGGCGGGGCGCGGGGCAGGAAGTGACGGAAGCGCCGAGCGTCGCTGAGGCGGAGGGGCCGCGGCGGAGGCGGGAGCGAACGGTGGGTGCAGGTGAGGCGGGGGCGCGCCCCCTCGCCCCGGGGGGGCCGGCGGGAGCGGGCCGGGGGGAGCCGAGGCCTTCGGTAGGGGGCTGGGCCTCTCCCGACCCTCCCGTGAGGCGCGGCCGTGGCGCCAGGCCCTCCCCGGCCTGGCCGGGGCCGTCGTGGGGAGGCTGGGGCCGGGGGAGCGGCTGGGGAGGGGAAGGGCTACGGGGGCAGGGCTGAGCGCCTCCTCTCGCTGGGCTCCGAGCCGCAGCAGGCCGCCTCTTGCTGGGGTCTGCGCAGACTCAGCCGGGGGGCCCCCTGTGTTTACCCGGGGGGGCCCCTGTGTTTACCTATGGGGATCAGGCGGGCGGCAGCCCACCCTGATCCAGCCTGAGGAGACGAGCCCTGCTGGGAGCGTATATCCCACGCCAGCTGGTCTCTCAGGTGCAGAACGAGTAGGTACGGTGGCTGCTTTCCTTCCAAACCACCTGGGTGCTAACTAATTTTTCAGCTAGGGAGGTCATGTATAGTGGCATCTTTCTTCTCAAGAAGCAGTGGCCGATGTGCAAAGCTCTCGACTCCTCACAAACTCTGTTATCGCTCACAAACTCTGTTTATTAAGTGCTGCATGCATATCTGAGTGAGCTCTGTGACTTGAGTTTCTTTTAAAACTTGCAGGATTATCAGTAATGTACACCTGAAAGAGCAGATGTGGAGAAGTATAAGATATCTGCAAGTTGTAGGACAAAAACTCGTACTGTGAGAGAGAACATTAGACAGGAGTTTTGACTTTCCAGGTGTATGTAAACAAACAGAGGTGCCCGTGTTTGTCACGTGCGACGTAGTAAATCACTCACTGCATGTGTAGTTCATGCTTTCCTCTAAATGATTTGTGCACGAAATAGTAGGATGCGATCCTTTGAGATAAAGAGTTTCCCTTGTTTTGGTTTATGTTTGCACGCAAATGTAGATTTTATAGGGTTTTTTACTTGGTAAAAGGAGGCTTTTATTTTTGAAAAGGATCCTTGTACGATGGTGATGTGTACTGAACTCTCTTCCTTGTTTGCAAAAAGAGATCCAAAAAGCAGGAAAAGGAATGAAATTCTAGTTTTACTACAGATACTCAGGGATGTGTTATCTGTGTTTTGAAAGTGCTTTTTATCAGCTGTCATCTTGGAATCCAGACATTGTTATCGTGGGTTAATATAAATACACAGAAACAGGAAAGAAAGGAGGCTGTCCTTGAAGAATTTATGGCTTAGTAACCAAATTTAACGTTTGCATCCCTTTGAAGCACCCCCTGTTTTCAGTCCCCTGAATGTTGGGGGAAGTGAGTTAGTTCTGGTAGCATGCATACATCCTCACTATTACCAGGGTTTTTTTCCCTTGCATCTTTTTCCAAGAAGTTCAGGACAGGAAGGGCTTGAAGAGAATTAAAATGACTCTCGCAGAAATGTGTTTTATGTATTGATGCTAATCTTCCTGGCTTATCTCCTGTGCTTTCTGTCTTTGTGTTCCTTACAGTAAATATCAAGCTTTCTCCCTCTTACTGTTGATTACACCATGAAAGGCAAATATGTACAGCAGTCATTTTCATTTCTGGGCTTGTCAGCTCTTTCACGCTACCGTGATGCTAGTGAGCCTGTCGGCTTCCTGCGTCCTTTGTCTGAAGGAAGAAATCTCAGATCAAAAGATGTGCTTAACTGCTTCAAAGCGTGCTGATACAAGTTCAGTCAAGCATAAAAACTGAGGCAATTCCGTGGGACTAACTAACATCTAACGTCTAACTAAACAAAGTGCATTTCCCCCCCCCCCCATTCTGGTAAAACTTGATGCTGGAAAGGAGTGAAACTTTATTTGTGACAATAATAATACTCCTGGCTCTGGAGAGCATGAAGACTTTTGTCCTGAACTCCAGTGTTTGTTTGCCCCCCACCCCAGCTCTGTGTCTGTTTGTTTCCTTAAAGGTGTTGGTTTTAATTTGTATGTGCAGAGATCAGTCTGCTCACTGCTGAGTGTTCACAAAATCTGTTCTGCTCCAGTGTTTGTATGCCAGAATTCTAAAAGGGAAATAAAGATAAATTCCCTGTTTGAAATTACAGAGAGAAGGTCTGCAAACAGAACTAAATACTAAATATTGCTGTTGGAAGCTGTTAGTCTTGAATTCGGTTGAAGATTATTTCCTTAATGGTGCAAACAGTGATCTGTGTTACAAACGATCGTATAGGCAAAGCCCTGTGCAGGGATTTACGCGCTCGCGGTGACCCTCGGTGTCTGTATGGATGTTGTTTCCACCCCACAAAGAGGAGAGAAGCTGACAAAGCCGGAGCCTGGGTGGGAGCCAGGCTTCTGGGCCGGGGGATGCCGTTGGTGCTGATTCAGGTTGTCAGCTTCTGCATCTTGTTACAACCAGGCCTGTGTCTCTTTACAGCAACTGTGTGCCGGAAATATGGCTACGGACTGGCTCGGGAGCATTGTGTCCATTAACTGCGGAGAAAGCTTGGGCGTCTACCAAGGACGAGTGTCTGCTGTGGATCAGGTCAGCCAGACCATCTCCCTGACACGGCCCTTCCATAATGGGGTCAAGTGCCTCGTGCCAGAAGTCACCTTCAGGTTAGTGTCTGTCTTTTTTTCCTCCTGCCTTTTTCCAGGCAAAGTTTGTGGTGGTTTGGATGTTTTCTTTTGTTTTTCCTCAGAAATGAGCTCTTTGCCTTAAATCTCCCTATTGCTACTGAGCCTCTTTGGATGAGAAGTGCCTCTCGTGTTTCTGCTAGTTTGTCTGCAGGAGATTATTTTCTGGCTCTGTGATCCTAGTGTTAGATCCTCACACTTGGAGGTTGTTTGTGGGTGAGACTGTGTGTGGGTTTATATATATGCATATATGAATGTGTGTATCTATGTATTGTGTGCATACATTCTGTTGTTAGGTTTCTGGGTAGCTGAGGGAGCTGACACTCTCCTACAGCTTTGCCTTCATAACATGTACTGTATGTAATTAAGGTGTGACAGAAGAGAAAGCAGAGTGGTAGATCGATTAAAATTATTGCCCCGATACAATTAAATTAAGTAAATTATTAAATCCAACTCCATCCCCTCTGTCTCTTGCCATGGCTTTCCTCTCTGTAGAGAGTTTTGAACCAAAAAGTTAAATTGATGAAGCAGTACTGTAGCTCTCCGGAGTTCTTTCCCACCAGCTCCTGGCAACACTGGGCTTAAAAAGAATAAATGTGAGTCTCTCATCACTGGACATTTTCATTACGTGGCATATTACGGTAGTTGCAGACTATGAGCCATTGTTTTATAAATAAGACTGATTCCCTGAAGTCAATACCTTCCCCCCCCCGCCTTGTATTTTGAAGAGAGAGTGCAGGGAAAAAGGTTGACCATATTCTTCCAGGAGGTGTGTGGAAGTCTGTAGCAAGCTCTTGCTACTTTTATATCCCAGCTGGAGAAATAATAACTTGTTAAGTTTAAAACAGAAGACCTTAACTTCAGACTTATTTCTTGCAGTCAGTGCAAAGGGAGGTCTTTATAACCACTTCTTTGTTTCGTTTGGGCTCATGCCTTTTTTGAGGAAACAGGAAGCACCATCCTTGCCTGAGCATGAATTGCACTGATCTAAAGGTGGCTTTCTGTAGAAATGGATTAGAAGTAATAGTAGCCTCAAGGCTGAGATTAATTATATTATCTAGAAACTGTTAAATTAATACAGATTTCTGCAAAGATCTGTGCCAGTTGCTTCCATTTTCTGCTTGGCTGATTTCTGCTTCAGCTAGGAACAGAACCTTCCAAACAAAAATGCAGGTGTGGTATAGAAATACTTGCGTTGTCATTTTGAAGATTCGTACCATTTCAGTTGAATATTTTGATATCTGTGAAAATATCCTCTGTGTTTGAGTATTGAAACGTTTTTTTTTTCTCTTGTTTCTATTGATAATGGTGCCAGAAAAAAACCCGCTGTAAAATGTTGCATGTTTTTTCTTTAGAGGTTGCTTTTTGTAAAGATACCTCAAATGCTAAATTCCTGAATGTCTGGATTTCTTTTCCTCTTTTTAGGGCAGGTGACATTACTGAGCTGAAGATTCTGGAGATCCCAGGGCCAGGGGACAGCAGACAATGTGGGGACCTGCAGCAGACAGAAATGGGCATCTCTGGTGTTGGATGCCAAGTGGGTCCCAGTCAGAATGGCAATGGGAAGGTGTTAAAGAAGCCCATCTCCAGTAGTGCCCCACAGAATATACCAAGGAGAACAGACATGAAGAACCAGGATATTATCATCTCTCCACAGCAGCAGTGCTCCAAGAGCTACATGGATCGGCATGTGGAAACATTGACTCAATCCAAAGGCTTCCGTCGTAGGCACAATTCCTGTGAGTACACGTGTTATCCTGCAATTTTCCTTTTGCCTGCCTGATTAACCATGGTTACGTTTTCCCTGTTTCAGCAAGAACATTTCACACGGTGCTGCAAACTTTTGTTTTATACTTGTATCGCAGCCTGTAGGTCTGGAGAAGAGGAAGCTAAGTGGTGAGGAGAAAGACTTCACAAGCTGTGCCTCAAAGTATAAGTATAGATCTTCCAAATGTCTGACACTTATCTTGAAATCTTTTATGATAAGGTGATGGTGCGATCTCATCCATAATCTTGAGTACGCAAAGAGCGACATCCTGGTGTTTTCTTTGCTGCAGCATTTCTGAGAAAAGTGTGGTTGATGCCTGTTTATGTAAAAAGCAAATAGTTCTTTAACAAGTTTTTTATTAAAGTGAATATTCAAATTTAATTAGTGAAGTCTCACCCTGTGTATTATTCTGCTTCAGCAGCATCAAATGTTAAAAAATGTAGAGTTGAATAGTGCCTGCTACAATGACTTCCTTGTTCCTGCTATCTTTCCTATTTGAAAATTGCCCAGTTGCCAGCCTCCATTTTTCCTCTAAAAGGAACTGGAAACTGGTTGCAATATTATAAAGCTTTTCTATTTAAAGCCTGTATAACCATAACCTATTACATCATCACCCTACAAGTAATTACAAGTGTTATTTGCTGTGTTGTTGAAAATAGAAAATAATGGGCTCTAAAGAGGATGATGTAAAGATACAGTCAGCGCATCTCGAAGTCAAGCATCCATTTTTTTTTAATTCCTGTTCATAAAATCTTCAGCCAGCTCTCACGCTGTGCCAAAATTGAGTATGTTATTTTTTCTCAAAGCTCCCTGGGCTATGCTTCTTTCCAGATCTTCATCATACAATTATTGAAACATGAGCCTATATCCAGCATATTTCCATGACTTAATTGTTGAAGCATCAGTATCTATCCAGCGTATTTCCATGACTTCATTTTGTCTCCTTTCTTTTGTGTTTAAAGAAGAAACAAACCCAAGGTGGGCAAGGCCGGTTAAAAGAGGGAGATCAAAGGCTGTATTTATGTGGAGAAGTTCCTGGACCTCTGGAAGGCTTCCTTATTGTAACTCTTTTCATATTCTTTTTTTTTTTTTTTTAAATGATTGCTGGAGTTGATGGGAGGACGAGGGCCAGAGCAATGTGGAGGAGGAGGCACGCACTCCTTGGTGACCTAACCATATTCAAACCTGTCTAGTTTTGAGTGTTTTACTTCTACCCAGGCCTAAACACTGTAGTAGTTGCTGTAGGAAAAGAGCTGTGGTACCTTTAAAGTTTATTTTTTTTTTTAATTCCCTGACTCTACTTAAATTCCAGTTAGTTGTTTGAGTATGTTACTTCGGTTGTTTTTAGAAAAACTTATTCAAACTTCAGCTTCGGCTACCTAAATGTCTGAAATAACTTCTGCTTTGCTTTATTCTGGCTGGATGGAGTGTGTAGGAGGATTACCTCATGTAACGCTGTTTTGCCAGTGTCTGGTAGGTCTGGGGTGAGCAGTGAGTGCTTCAAACCACTTCACCCCACAAATAGCTTGTGTCAGTTTTGCATAAGCACAACAGCAGGTCAGATTTTCTTTTACAGACTTTGTTTGAAACAAGGTGAGCAAGGTGCAAGACGTAGATTCTTGTTAGCTTGGATTCATTTTAGAACAAAGGAGGTAGAGAAACAAACTCTTACCCTCTAAAATGTGTGTGTTTGGAGAACAGGGCAAATAATGTGTGAATCTCTGGCTCTGTGGAGATGGTGGGTACAGGGGTCTGGGGAAGAATGGGCTGAGATATCATCTAGAACTTAAGTAATACAGGGTTTGGTACAGCTGAAAGTTGACCTCTTGATGCCCTTTAGCGTGCTAAGTGAGGGACAAAGTTCTCCCTTTGGAGTACTTGTGTGACAGGACTCAATAAACAACAACTATCAGCGCAGGTTTCACAACAATGGCTGCTGTGCTGTGCTGGCACCAGGCTCCTTCATGCCAGGGCTGGTGGCAAAAACTCCCGCAGGGATCTCGCAGGAAGGCGGCCAGCTCGCTAGAGAATTTTATATTTGCTTGTGTGCTGTATGTGAAAGATTTTTTTTTTTTCCTAAGAAACAAAAAAAAAGCCTGGGAAGTATTGTTTATCTTTTGAGGGAGGCGCTTTTCTGTGCGGCGTAAAGCGGCCAACTTGATGTGGAGCCACGGACTGTTCTCCTTAATAAGCTTCACACATACACACACACGGGGCAGAGGCGCTGGAAGCTGTGCTCCGAAAGGAGCTGGACTAGGAGTTCTGGATTTCTGTAGCCGCTTGGCAGAGTACTGGATCAGGCTGTGGAAGCAAGCGCACCTGCGAATAGCAGCTTTGAGGCAATGGCTTCATCTAGTGTGTTACACCAATGCCCTGGAAGGCAATGGGCACTTCTGTTACCCTTATCTTGGATTCTTCTGCCTGAGTTTTCCCTTCCTCCCCCCTGCCCTCTTTTTAGGCTGTTCTCTTTTCCCTGAACAGCGTCAGTCTTGCCTGTCTAGATGGTGATGCTTGAAGAGGAACACCTCTTCACTTTGCTCGGCATTTATAGGAGGCCTCTGCCATGTTCTGTGCAAGTTCTGTGGCGGGGTTGTAACGCAGTCGGTGAAAAGACAGCCAGTTCTGTGGGTCAGCAGTATTTCAGAGTTGGCATCCATCGGTATGGATTAGAGAGCTGCCCACCACAATGCCAGCACATCTCGTTTTGATGAGGTACGGTCTTGGCTCCCATTCATTGTGTCTGCAGGGGAGCCCAGGGAGCTTTCCAGCCATTGTTCTCGTGGCTTTTCTAGTGCAGCTTTTTATTCCGTCAGCATTTACACGCTGCTCACATCAGCTGCTTCTTTCCCCTGGTTCCACTGCACATCGGTGCATCTATCCCCACATTGTGCTGCTCGGGTCAGCTCAGGGTAGCGTGGAGTTGTTTCAGAAGCATCTGGCAGTGAGTGTAAAAACTCTCGTTGGGTAACAGGAACGAACTGAGTTGCATAAAACTTGTTATTGACACAAGAGGCAAGCTTGTTTTGCCATTGTGTTTATTGTAGGCTCCAGCTTGCTCATCTGAACTCTGAGAGTCCCTTGACTATTGCTTCAGCCTGGAGTTTGTGAACATTTGAGAGCTCAGCCTGTTGTGTTGGGCTGGTTTTTCATTTCTTGTCCGGCTGATCGCAGCACCATTGCATGTGATTCCCTTGTTGGTAGCAGCCGTTGCCAGCTCCATACTAAGTTGTGTACAACTTTGGAGTGGTTTATATGTCAAATTTGGAAGTTGTGTGTTAGTAAAGAGCTTTCTCGTTCTCTCAAAACTATGCATGTAAATGAGTGGTCACAGTTTGTTTACTGGAGTTCTCCTTGCCAGAAAGACTTATCCTTTCTCTCTCCTCTATCATATTTTGTCATCGCCATTCCTGAGTTCTGCTGTCTGTCCTTCAGTGGCTTCTTGGCAAAAGGTGTAGTAGAAAAAAAAACCAGTGGTCTCTTCTCACCCAGTTGTTTATAAACACTCCTTGGCGTCTCCAGCAGCTTGAAAATCACTGTGCCTGAAAATGAACTACCTGCTGCAGTTATAGTAATTTCAAATTGTTATAAATAGAGACTATAAATAGAGAGTATTGTCTAAATGTGGTGATGCTGACCACACAGCTCTGTGTGGCTAGTTTCAATTGCTCCAGTACGCGCAGAATAAATATTTCATGCTGGCCGTTGTACTGATACTGCTGCTCTGAAGAGGTAAGTGGCTTTGTGCTGCGGTCAGTGGATTTTCATGATGCAGTGAGAGTAGAGTAAATCCAGTAGGCAGGGTAGCTGTGTTGCTGTGAGACGTAGCTATTAGCTGTCTAACTTTGTAGATGCCCTTTAAGATATTTTAGCTAACGTAGGCTGTAGCTATAATGGAGAAGAAAGACTTGTAGAGAAAAAATAACATCTTTCATTAAGCCAGGTGATAAAGCTGGGGAAAATTGATTTTTCCAGTCTCTTCACTGCTTGCTAGAGATGCTTGAGTAAAACTGGTTTTAAGCTGGTGTAAGTAGAGCACTCAAGCTCATGTTTAAAACAAACAAACAAAAAAAACCCCAGCAGAACAACAAACTACTGTTAGGGAAATTATCATTGTGGGGGGTTTTGGTTGATGATTCCACAAAGCCTTGAAGATTTGGGGTCTTATCTCCTCCTCTTCAAGGTGGGAAATACTGTACTCTGACTTCTTGTGCACTTTTTTGCTGTAGCTGAACTTATGAATTGTGGTGTTATTGGAGACTGGAGGTGCAGCAGCTTTGACAGAGGGTGTCTTAGGGTGTTCAGGTCTGTTTTGTTTAGCTCATGTTCTTAAGACATCAGAGAAGGAGCTGCCGAGCATTTCAAAGAGCTTCCTTGCTCTGGGGGCTGGAAAAGTTTTAGGGTTTGTCACTTAAACAATTCTCTAGAAAGAACAAGTGAGACAGTCTAAAATACAGGGGAAAAATAAACAGAGGAAAAACCTTCCTGAGACAATGCATTCCTAGTTGACAATAAAACCAAATACATATCCTTAGCAAGTCATCTTTCAGCATGGCATAAGTTAGATGTAGTGTTAGATAAACTCAATATCATGCTGTAAAACAAATTTGCCAGAGCTTACAAAGTCCTTGATAAGCTCTGGGAACCCCAGGCAAGCCTTGCCTGTATCTTCCAGGAGAACATTCTCTGCTCCGGTCTGTTCTTACAATGTTTTCTGTGAAGGCTTCACGTAATCATAAGAATGTTCTGGAGTTAACAGCTGCAATTTACGTTGTGTAATTGAGCTACTGAACAACTTTGGTGTAGAGAGGTGAATTCTGTTTGTTAACTTGGCCGAAATCGGCACGTTGGTCTGGCATGTGCCAGTTCCTGTCCTGATCCTGGAGCGAATGAATGTGAATGCTCCTGTAGAAACAGCTGGTACGAGGAGGGTCCTTCGCTTTTTAGGTGAAGTGCTGTTCCTGCTGATGGAGTGGAGGATTTCACACTTTGGAAATGGGGGAACTTATTGCTGAGGTTTGTCAGGGAGATTGCGACTGCTCCACCAGTCTGACCTGAGGTTACAAATAATCCTTTCCAGGCAGGGAGGAGGGATTTGCCAAGAGCAAGCTCAACTTCTCTGCACTTGTGAAGGTGACAAGTAACTTTACAGGAGGCCATGAAGGTTGTGCCTATTGCAGATCTTTTTGAGTTATTTTCTAAGTATCCGTAGATGACTTGAAACTCTTCCTGTCTTCTCTCACTGGTTGGCAATAATGCGTAAAGACAAAAGAACGCTGCTGTGTCATTTATGGAGGAGGTCTATAAAGAGCAAAAATCATCATGGGAATTTGTTTGTTTCTGTGTTACCAAATGGATTCTGTCAATAAACAAATTTATATAAAATACACGCAAAGGTGATTATCATAAATGATGAGAAATATTTTAGTAGAACAAGTAGTTTTGGTGTGTTAACTCTTACTCCATCTGTTGGACACCATAGGCAATACCTGTAATTGGCCTGAAATATTTTCTAGTAATTGCAGATTTAACAATAATACAAGCAGATTAGTATTGTCTGGATCTGAGTTTGTATGGATGACCTGAATAATAATATAAGAAATAAGAAACTAAAAGGACACGTTGATCTCCTAAGTGCATATGGGTTTGTTTCAGTCCTTGATCTCCAGCCGTAAGTTGGGAATGAGGAGGCTTTCATCACTCTCACTCCAGACAAATCAGGCTTTTGCAATTTCTTGTGACTGGAAATAAGTGTATTTAAACATGCAAGACCATGAGTGAGTAGAATAATGCAACAGGAATAAGGAAAAGGACTTCATACCGATACGGAAATGAGGAAAAATAAACACTAAGTTCTCCCTTAAAGATCATTAATAGGTGGCCAGCCTGTTATGGGAGAAAACACCTACGTTAGTCTCTGAAATTTAGGGAAATTCCAAAGAAGGTCTTGGGCCGCATGCCTGCGTGAACATGAGCACAGTATAGGAGGAAAACTGCCCTACATCACGGCTGGCTTATTATCTTCTCACTAATGTGACGCTATCTTAAAATAAACATTTTTCCACATTTTATTTAATTCGCTACTGTGGTCAAGCTTGTTTTTCTAACCTTGCCAGTGGAAAGTCCCTGCAAGTCTCTCTCCTGATACTCTTGTTCTATTTTCTGTTAGCTTACCTTAGCATGAGCAACGCCAAAGATGAGGTCTGCAGCTTCTTTGGGAAGCGAGTATCCCTTGAGTTGGTGGACTGCAAGCATGAGCTACCCTCTCTTGCAAAATCTGCTGAGAAAATGTATGAGCAAATGTGGCTTTTTACATTTATTACACCCTTTCAACTTGCTTTTATTTTTTTTTAGGGTCATCCAGTAGCCGTCACCCAAACCAAGTGACTCCAAAGAAGAGTGGCCTGAAAAACGGGCAAATGAAGAGCAAAGATGATGAGTGCTTTGGGGATGACATTGATGAAATCCCAGACACAGATTTTGATTTTGAAGGGAACCTGGCCCTTTTTGACAAGGCGGCTGTGTTTGAAGAGATTGAAACTTATGAGAGGAGGAGCGGCACTCGTTCCCGGGGGACCCCAAATGAGAAACCAGCTCGCTATCGGCACGACGAGAACATCTTGGAATCAGAGCCCATCGTCTACAGAAGGATTGTCGTACCCCAGAACGCTAACAAAGAGTTCTGCACGGGTATGCCACATCCCTTACTGATAACGATGCAAACTCCACCACTTTTCTAGGGCACATGTTGATTGTTTTCCCCAAGGGGTGTCTGTCAGCTTAATGTGGTACAAGCAAGGGCATTCATTTACATAAGCTTGGATCTGTGCCTTGTATCTACATACAACCTTTATTTGTAGTATTTCTGAGATAAAAAAATATTTGGACAGGGCAAGAAGGTAAGTGTTTTTGCAGTGGGGAGCAAACCTGATTGTTGGGTAACAAGAATGGAAACTGAACAGGAGCTGTTTGAATCCTTGCTTTGATTGCAGTAGCGTGACGAACCTGCATGGACTTGATTGCTGGCTTCTGAGAGGGAGGAATGGTCTCAGGGTTCTGGTACACGGTAGCATATCATAATTTGTGCTTTCTTGATAAAAGGCAGGAGATTTCATGTGTTTCTGCTACTCCTTGGGTGGTAGTTGCGTATTTCCGCATGGTTTTGCAGAACGTTAAATGTCGTTGGTGTATAAAAAAGCAGTTCTGGCTTTTCGCATCCATAATTGCAAGCATTCATTGTACAAAAGGCTTTTTATGCAGGGTCCGCGCTGCCGGTTACTGTGCTCTGCTGCTGTGTGAAAGACTGAGCCCCAGAAAGCTGGATGAACACAGCATTAACATGCATGTAAAATACGTGTTCTGAGACCAAGCTATGCCTTTCTGGCCTTTGCTTTACCTTAGAATTAACTGTAAAAGGAAAGAAAAACTTCTAGGCAGGTGTTTGAGTTGAAGTATGTGTCAAGCGTATCATGAGGGGAAGCTAGCTCAGCGTGCTGGTGCCAGCTGCTGTGCAGATGTTCTCCTGCAAGTCTGATTTCTGGTCCTTGCTGCCGCTAAGTAGGCTCTTGGGTGGAGGTGAAGGTGGCGGGGTGGATCAGCGAGCCGCCTGGCTGCGGGGAGGCAGTGATCCTAAAATCTAAATCCAGAGAATGATTATTTGCTCCTAATCCGTGGCTCTGGGGAAGGGTAGAATTGGTTTCATTTCACATTCAGTAGTATTTTTTTAATTTTTTTTTTTTTTGGCCAAGCACCAGAGAACGGTGTTTTCACGAGGGTGCTTATGTATGCAAATGGATTTTACTATAAGGAATATTTTTGTTTCTGTACACACACATTCTTTGAAGTGTAGCATGTTTACTTTATGCTACAGTTAGGTGCAGATT
>JAAGAY010002699.1:0-42983 GCA_011801015.1 Ardeotis arabs | reverse complement strand
AAAAAAAAAAAAAAGAAACCTGTATCTTTGAAATATGGAAATTATAGGCAAAACAGGATTGCCACCTAAATAATGTTATATTATTTTCACTGATGATCTTTCTTTAAGAAATAGAATTTTGGAAGAAATTATAAAAACTATTAAAAATATATTTCTGAAAGTAAGTCTGGTTGAGAATTAAACTAAACGGGATCTCATCTAGAAAATTACTATGCCTCTTCTACATTTAGGTGTCTTATGCAGAACTGTCTCAGATACAGAAAACTGCAGGTGGACACTAGTTATCAGAGAGGTGCTTTTGTGAATCTCAAAATGCATTCTTAAGAGCATGTCAAAAGTTTGTGACATCCTTTTCTTTTGAAATAATGTTCATACATCTGGTTTCCAGTACTAAAAGTTTATTCGAAGATAAATCTCTCTTTTGTAAAAAAAACAAAAAACCTGTACCATATGCAGATGAAATTATTTTCTCTGATGTTGTAATTATTTCTTAGAAAATCACTGAAATGTCCAAGCAAAGTATTATGGACCACTTGTAAAAAAAAAGTTTTAAAAGTATTGAAGCAGAGGAATTCAAGAAACATAGGCAGATCTTGTTCACATTCAAAGTCTCCAATGGATTAAGAAATGAGAAAAAAAAAAAAGAAACAAACAAGAAAACAAACCAAAAAAACCCACAGCAAAAATGTGAAGTTGTATTTCCCTAAGAGAAAAATGTGTGAATTCTGATTCTATCACATAAGGAGAAAAGTCTGACTTTTTACACACAGTAAACAAAAAAGAATCATATCCTCACTTGACTGTGGATCTGACCTGAAGTCTTTGAGAAAATTACAAATCGTGCAAATGGTTTAGCCAAAGAAGGGATATTAGAATAATACCAAAAGCCCCTTACTCCTTGTTCCCTATTCCTATACCAAGTTTGCTTGGAATAAATCTCTTAATTGATTCCATGCTTCAATAGCTTATTTCAGTTGTGAACAGATTTGAGATTTCAGCATCAAGTTTTAAAAGCAATTAAGTAATTGCATATAGTTTTAATTTCTAATGGCTCTCAAAGCAAAGGAAATCAAGGACAAAACTAGATATACATAAATTCAAAAGTGTTATACATTTAATATGTATATTACTTATTGAACATTAAGTATTGAAAAACAGCTGTCATATTTATGGCTGCTAATTCTTTTAAATGCATAGTATATTCTTCAAAAATGCCTGTAGTAGAGAAAAACTATAAAATAATTCTTCTATAGTGGTATGTTGGTAGGTGGATTTTGGTACTAACTGGTAATGAATAGGAATCATCATCAGCTAATATTAATTTTATATTTTTTTGCAATACATAGGCATGAGCATCATATTTTCATGCTATGTTTTTCTCTGAAAAGGTTATTTGCATGTAGCAGATTTCATCATATTTTTCTAAGTGACATAAATATGTCTTCTGCTCATTTCCTTTTTCTCCTTTATGCAAATATAACCATGAAACATACAAGTCTGGAAAAAAACATTCTTGAAATTTAGATGCATGATTGAGCAAATACATTTAGACTAAACTCAATTTCAAGCCAATTCTTACTGATTCCAATGAACTAAATATGTATAAGCAATAATTTTCTGCTTTTTAAATTGAAAATTTTCAGTAATCAAAAAATATTCAAAATAAACTATGCATAAGAAAAGTAGGCCAAGAGCTAGATATTCTTCTGGAAAATTTTTCATTTAATTCTGCATTTAACAATCGCTTTTATCTTTCTGTATACACATATGCACGCATATTAAGATTCTTCTGTTTTATCTCTCTCTATATATGTATATGAATGCACATATTACATCTGGTACATGCACAAAATCAACAACTATAAAACCCTCAGATTGTAACAACAGTAAAGCAAATCTCAAGTTAAGAAAGATTTGTCTCAGTGTTTACAAATTGAAGTTGCACGGTGCTGTTAATGAAAAATGTACATATTTTTTTTCCAGTTTGAAATGGAGACGTGGCAAATGCCCCACAGAATTTTCCGTGCAATAAAAATACTTATTTTAACCTGAAATTTACCAGTTACACGGAAGTCTATCACTGCATTATTTGAACATTGTAGATATGAAATACTCCAGTAGGATTATTTTGAAGATAAAGATAAATATTTAGTTATGCAGATATTTCGAGACTTTCAGGCAATCTCAGTGTTTTCATCCTGGCTATGTAATCTTTATACATAATATCAAATATTAACTTTTAAAAAAATCAACATTCTTAGTCCTTTTGCTTGTGACTCTCAAGTTGCAGAGGCATTTAATAGGTAAATAAGAACAGTGTTTAGGAGAAAAAAAAAATTAATTCTGAGTCATAATTAACAGAAGTGAGTTCAACAAGGCTGGATTATAGATCTGTAAAATTTCCAGAAGAGCTGGATAACATTTTATTGCATATGAATGTTTCTTAACTTTCCAAATAGCCTACCTGATATGAAGCTTTCAACTTTCAGAAATGCTACATGTATTATACTTTTTATTATTTTACCGATAAGGAAGCATTGACTCCATGATTTTTTAAAAATAAACTATTATAGAATTATTCCTTATTTATAGATGTTTTATCTGTAACTGGAAGTTTTAATGCCTGATACAGTGGGTTATCTGTTTTAAAAAATGCTGAGATTCAGCAACAGTGCAAGTGTATGCACAAATAGGCAAGTAATACGAAGGGAAATTTATACAGCCTTCATGTAATTCAATAGCCTCCTGCTATGATGTCCTGTACCTTAGCCTTTCCCTCCTTTCTTTTTGTACCTCTTCTGAATCTCATTTTCCTTGCCTCAGTGTGTGATTTGTTGTGGCTTAGAGAGACATATTTTAAGGGCCTACAAGAACTTATTCTTCTAGAAGAGCAAAGAAGGTGGAGAGGGAGAGCAGAGTTGCTGTCTACAGTGTATGTTTTCCACACGGGCATCTTAAACAGAAAACCTTGCTATACACCAGGAAAAAACACACTTGGAGTATTATTTAAAAGCATCCCCAGTAGCCAAAACATCAGCACAGAAAAAAATATCTCCATTAACACACAAAATGCCTTAGCTGGTCAGATACCCTAAATGCAGATTGGCAACATATAGAAGATGGCATCACGGGCTATGAACAGCAAATATTTTCACGTACCTATTAACACTGACACTGCTCCAATGTAAAGAAACACAAGTAAAGTAAGTAACAGATCTGTCTTTTCCTTCTTTTAAATTCATGTTGTTTTTCTGCATTCTCAATGTATTTGACTGCTTTATTTTAAAGTGTTAGATTTACTACATAAAATTGGATTCAGTTTGGTTTTGTGAAAGAATAGCAGTCTGTAAGCCATTATAATAGCTGTAATGTACACAATTGTTTGTTTCAACCTTGTCATACACAGAGATTAAGATCACTTTCAGATGAAAAAATTAGTAGAAAGCATCGATTGCAGCATGCATTGTTAAATGCAGCTTGTTGAAAAGCTATACATTTTCACTAAAGTCTCAAGTCATGCCTAAAGGTGCAGTTTTGACAAGAAGTGAATCAAGAGAATCTGTCACTGAACTGAAATATAAACAGCACCAAAAGATATAATATTTAAAAAAAAAAAAACAGAAAGGATTTATTCATACGTAATTGGATCAATAAATCTAAACATATTCAGTCAACTAGCTTCTAAAAGGAAAACATTAAGGTAAGTCTAAACTTTCTAGAATTTTAGGATGAAAGAAGAGGGTAATCTTTCAGTTTTCCTCAGTTGTACTTAAAAAATTTGTTTTCTGTTGAAGATACTGTACTTTATTACTAGCTTGCTCTATTATTAACACAATACTCTATTAGGATGTTTCAAGCCAGAAATTCTGTCAGCACAGCACTAACAAGTATCTTACTTATTCCAGATAACATTGTAGGTCACAGGACAAAATATGGATTTATTACTCTGAAGACATAAAAATCTTTATTTGTTTTATGTAAAAAGGGCATCAACAACACCTGCAAAGTTCACAAAGCCTGCTTCACCTATGCACCCGTATAATAGAACAATGGAATAATTTAAAGTGGCACCAATTCAAATAATCAACCAGAAGAGAATACATTTGCTGTTCAGTGAAGGAACTTTTCACACATCTCTTTTGCACTTAAATTTCATTCATTTGGGCTTATTAATTATATGTTGTCATAGGGCAAGCGTGCTGAATAGAATTTATGAAGTTTTAGTACAGTTGATTACCACAGCCACTTTAAAAGGCAGCCAGTCTCTTTTTCAAGCATAACAGAGAAATATTAGCCCTAGCATAACTAACGTACGTGTGTTAAGGGATACTCTGCTTTTGGCTGTGTAACAAAAGGCAACCTCTGAACACCAAGCACTTTAAAAGTAATTCATATTTGATAAAACTTGACACAAAAAGAAAAGTAGCTAATTTATTATTTCAAACTTTTTAACATTACTTAAAACCCTGTATTTTATTAGAATTTTCATGCAGACTATGAATTAAGTGTGTGTCCTCAGGCCCTTAGCTAGAGATAAAACCATTCATCTCCTACCACAAATGTTTTACAGTACTCTAAAGAAGATTAAAAATAAGGTGCAATTTGAACATTTTTTCATTGTTTAACAAGAAATATTTGCTTATACTTTTTTTTTTTTTCAGTCTATAGGTCCCTTTTGTTACATTGAGATATTAATAACTGTCATCCAGCTTTGGCAAAATCATCAATATCAAGAAATAGCCAACATAGTCAATTTAAAGGCATCTTACAGTGACTAGTTCAGACTCAGTGGTTCCACTTGTATAAACTAAGGTTTGAAAAGATGATTACCATCCTCAATACTTATGTATGACTATACTTTTAAACTGCATCCTCCGGAATGTGTCTTTGGGAAGAAAGCAGCTACTCCTTTAGAATACTGTCATTCAAGCTACCAAGATATTCCAAAAATGAATGGAATAGAGACCTTTCTCTGAATAGGCCATATTTAAATTGGAAAAGTCTTCAGGGGAAAAAAAAAAGAAAAAAAAAAGGAAAAAAATAAGAAAAAAAAAGAATCCAAAGATTTATGAATAGTAGAACTTAGTAGGTTTAGCATGCTTAGTACAAGTATTCTATTATTCTCTTCATACCGTACAAAACTCTTAAAAACAGAAAAGAACCTGGGTGCAGAAAAATCCCAATAAGCTGAAACATTTGAACCCATTCCAGCAAAGTTAAGATTGATTGTTATTTTTCCATTTGAGATTTTACTCTGCAAATAGTGACTGTAGAAAATCCAATATTTCACAGGAATGACATCTCAAAAGCTATTGCAAAAGAGCTAATTTCAATTTTTTTTTCCAATTTATATTTCCATATATTATATCTGCGAATGCGTCTCTGAAGGTTTAATTATCTACATTTGTGCCTGGCTTGAGAGAAAACAAGAGATAATTAAATACAAACTAATGAACTAATTACTCTTCAGCTTCTTCAAAGTAAAAAGAGAATTACCTCAGTTCTTTTCTGTTTGTTTACAATGCTTTGACATCAGCCACAGATGTACATTGCAAGGAAATCTGAGACAAGAAAATAGTGACTTTTAAGCAAAAAGGAGGAGTAAAAAGCAAGTAGTAAAGTAAAAATGTACTTTTTATTTTTTTAAATCATCACAAGTAGTTTTATTTCTTTAGGTAGTTCTGGAAAGAATGGAAGGAAACTAACATTATCTGCTACTGAAAGGATGAATCTCTCCTGTATTTCATATCATTTCCAAATGAAGTTTCTTAGACTTATTAAATCAGATTAATCAAAAATTGAAATGTTAATGAAAGTCTCAATTCCCAAGCCCACTTGGAAAGCTGGATGGATTTTCCTAAGACAAATAGATCCTTGCATGGATTGCAAATCTTCATAAAATAAAAAGACATGCTAGTGAAACTGTTTCCAGGGTATGGTTAGTTTGCAAATAAATGCTGAGATATAACTCTGAAGGGTATGCGTGTATGTCTCTGTGGTTGTTTTGCTATAGGTCCATTTATTTTTAAATATTTTGATGTGCTTCTTCATAAAAACATTCTGATCTTCACCCATATGTTTGAGTAAAGATTTTGTTTCTAACATTCCTAATGATGTTCTTAATGATCTCTGAAGGTAAAAAGCATGTGTTTAAAAGCTGTATTTGAAATAAAAAGCAGCAGAGGGAAAGAGTCAGTATTAGCAGCTGTTTGAAACTCTAGCATCTGTATTTGTATGTGACAGTGTCTTTATGTGCAAAAGAAGTCTACTGGTTTAGGTATGAGTGCTATGTAAGTTCATTTCAATCACATTTAGTTTATTCATTCTATTTCATTCTGAAGGAACAAATTCATTCTGATCATTTCATCTATGGCTGAGAAAATTGAACTCTAACAGATTGCGGTCCCAGAAGAAATTGCCTGGTGTTAGAGCTGCAAGTAATTGTTAAACTCCCACACGTCTCAGGGGAGAAAGCATGTCCTTGATTAGAAAAACAAGTGAGGGAGGGAGGGGATGAGAGAAACTATGCTTCTACTTAATGCCTATGGTGGCATTATGTATTAAATACTCTGGACAACTAAGTCATATTTTCTATTTTTAATTAGAATATTAATTCATATTTAGAGTAAATATTAATATTTAGATCCTTTACCTTTTTTTTCCTGCTGAAAGGTAGGCATTCTTTTAGTAAAAAATGAGCTGTTAGTGAGCAGATAAACACACAATGCTAAGACACCTACTTCTATTCATTCTTATTCTCATTAAATTATATCCTTCTGACAACTCAGCAGTGAAGACAAGTTTAGTTGTTCTCTCCGGAAAGAAAATATGTTGCTGAAAATTCAATCGATGGTAATATGAATGTTTAGATGGTTTCTAAGATTGCAAAGAATATGATTATTGAAACTTATGTGAAAAAGAATATTTTTCATGTTTCTGATTATATTCCAAGTGAGACTCATTTACACACTAACCAGCATGAATGACAGAAGGAGATTTGCAAAGGCCTAAATTAATCCAAGACTCATCTATCTTTGGACACAAAACTGTAAGTGATGTGTATACTGTGGCCATAATTATTTTTAGTTAATTACTTAAAGGCATTTAGTGTTCATATTTGAAAATGGGAACAGTGCAATTGTACTAGATCTCTAGAAATCTTTGTTGCTATTGATCAGAAGATATATAGCATTAAGATTCTTGAACTTTCAGACTCTGAGAAAATAAGTGAAGTTAAGCACATGGGCAGAAAGAGAAGGAAGTTTATGGGCCAGAGTTCCGCCTAGCTTAGCTTCAAACAGTAACAGATAAAGTTCCTCCCAAAGATAAGGAAGACTCTATTTTTTCTTTTTTTTTTTTTTTTTTTTTTTTTTCCCTAGATAACTACATTGTGGAAGTATTGGGATACTGCTATGTGGTAGTCCTCAGAGGAACCTGAGGTTTAGGTTTAGAAAACCTAGAACATTTATTTCTGAGAATATCCCTGTGGCAATTACAGCTTCTAATCCAGACTTGTTTGGGGCAAGCAACTATCACATTCACCTAAGAAGCAGGAATTTCAAGCTACCAAGTTTTCAAGCTTGACCCATGGCCTCTGTTATTCAGAAGAGTGTCTTAAGAGATTAGTTACTCTAGACAGGGGACTTTCCTTAGCTACAGGCTGCATTACTGTGAATCAAAGTTAATAGGAGCTTGACACTAAGATCTAATAGGAAGGGAGCTCTTTAACATTAGCAAAGCCTAATTTCTTTTCTTACATGCAGGGACAGACCATAAGTTTTTCAAGCAAAAGCTGGAGGACAGAAGTATATACACACAAGAAGGAATGAAAGGATTTTCATTCTCAGAATAAACTTTCCCAGATTAATGCAGATACAGGGTCTCTGTTGCTCATTCTCACTAGCCTTCTTTCTTCGTTACTCACCTTCAGAAGAGTGACTTCATTTCGTACTTCCCTGTAACCTGGTGGAAAGGATATTTTCTAGTAAAGCAACAGCAAATGGGCTGAAACTCCTTAAGTTAATTGAAAGCCAAAAGCCTAGGCATCTCACTACCAAGACTGTGTACGAATTAAAAAAGGTTTGTGAAGAAAAAAATCCCACTCTTTCTTTCTTACATGTTTACCCATAAAAGGAACTTTCTGAGTCGATTCAGTAAACTGAAATACGTTACTTATCAGCTAATCCTCTGCAGTCCCTAACTCAACAAAAGTCTTCAATCCTTTTCTTTCTTTTCTTTCTTTCTTCCTTCCTTTCTTTCTGACTTTCTGTCTTTCTTTCTTATACAGTGACCCAGTTGCAGACAGACTTACCTCTTGGAATATTCTACAGCTTGTTAATGAGGATAAGAACTCCAAGAATAACCCCATCAAGCCACCTGAGATACTTATACAATTGATATGAAGCAAGATATAGATGTTTGAATACCTGCTGTAAATTTTCATTGTTTCCAATGTTTTATCCTTTGTAAATTTATCTCTGCATGTTCATCACCTTAGATACAGGTAATTATTTTAGTCTTATTGTAATTTACTTGTTACTCTGTTAAATTTTTAAGTTTTCCTTTTTCTTAAAGGAGGGCACCCAGCACTGAAATAAGGTAGGCAACAGTATTAACAAGGTATCATTTGATGTCAGTTCATTCTCAAATAATGAATTCTCAAAAAGGTATTTAGGAATAACTAAAACTATTTGAAATGATGGGCCAAATCTGTGTAATAGTTCTAGATTAAATGAAAAAAATGTTGCTTGCAACCTGTAAGAAAAGTAGTGCGAAGAAAAGGCTTAATGAACTGGAAGGTACAGTATGAGGACACTATTAATTAGAATATGTGAATTCTCCCACTGCTTAAAAAAAAAAAACCTGCTCAATGTCCATTTTACACAGAGGTCTCTGATGCATCCCTATGAGTTTGTTGGTTTATTTACTTTTTTCTTTTTTTTTTAATAATGCATGTATTAACTTGCATCTACTTAGGCAAATATTTCAGTAGGATTCATACCCAAATGTTCTTCCACATAACTGCCATAATCAGGGAACTACAGTGTCATTGCAGCATTTTCCTCTAGAGCAAAAAAGAATTATAGAAGGTAGAATAGATGCTTTTAATAAGAAGGACTATAACATTTTTTTTTCCAGGGATATAAATTAGAGCTTTTATTTGAGAGGCATAGATACAGATTTGTGTTAGCAAAAGGAAATTAAAAGGAAAGGTTTCCCCTTTTGCGAAGCACATGTTATGTTGCTGAACTGCTGCATGTGAGGGAAACACCACATTTTTCTCCTAGTTTTGTGAATTATTCTTCTTGTACTACTTTTATCAGTCCAGGCTATTAAGTTAATCAAACCAAGAAGAAAGAATACTTAATAACTTAGAGTAATTTTTATTAACAATCATCTTCCTCACTGCCAAATAATTTGTTAGTGTGCCAAGCCACATTTTAAAAAGGTTTGATTTTTGGTATCTCCAAATACTTGATGCTATTTTCAGGAGAAAGTTTATTAGAAGTCAAGTACAGCATGGCTAGCCTTTAATATATCTGGAAAGTATAGGGTAGGTCTTTATTGATTCATTTTAGTGTAACAAAAAAAAAGACTGATTAAAAAAATTCTAATTATAGTTATTCCAGTTATTAAATCAATAGCATGTTCATTTGCAAACAGCTAGAAATAGTCAAATGTTTCTCAGAATTCATGGGGTGAAGCACAGTACACTTATTCCTAGAATTTTTTCTAACTTTAATTCTATTCACTGAGTTAAGAAAAGAACAGCACAGATGAGAAATATAATTTGTTTACTGTACTTGTTTTCATTTCTCCGAATCCATCGACCATGTAAGACAAGAAGCATTAAATAAAGCAAAGCTATTAGTAAACAAGCAAAACCTACCTGTTTCTAACCATTGTGCTATTAGGAAATCAATGAAAAATATGTTCAGTCACCAATAAATAACTATGGTTAATTAAGACAAAAAAAAAGTCACGTTATGAGAACATTGAAAACTAACCTCTTCCTATATGATTGCAAACTATTCTTGAAGTATTTATCCTACCTTCCCTGTCATTTTGAAGCATTAATTAGAATTATAGAATCATAGAATGGTTTGGGTTGGAAGGGACCTTTGAAGGTCATCTAATCCAACCCCCCTGCAAGGAGCAGGGACATTTTCAACTGGATCAGGTTGCTCCGAGCCCCGTCCAACCTAGCATTGAATGTTTCCAAGGATGGGGCATCCTAAGGTGTTTTACCACCCTCATTGTAAAAAATTTCTTCCTTATATCTAATCTGAATCTACCCTCTTTTAGTTTAAGGCCATTACCCCTGGTGCTGTTGCAACAGGCTCTGCCACAAAGTCTGTTCCCATCTTTCGTATAAGCCCCCTTTAGGTACTGGAAGGCCACAATAAAGTCTCCCTGGAGCCCTCTTTTCTCCAGGCTGAACAGCCCCAGCTCTCTCAGCCTTTCTTCATAGGAGAGGTGCTCCAGTCCTCCTCCACCTTTGTGGCCCTCCTCTGGACTCACTCCATCAAGTCAATGTCCTTATGTTGGGGGGTCCAGAGCTGGATGCAGTACTCCAGGTGGGGTCTCACAAGAGTGGAATAGAGGAGGAGAATAGCTTCAGATTGGCCACTCATTCTCCCACGTATAGGTCCAAGGTAACATCTGAAGTTTTAAGTTCTTGAAAATTACTGTGATTTGAGTTGTTAACAGTTGTTAGAGTGTACTGTATTGCCTACAGCCTTTGAAACACCAGTTAAAACAGCTATATAAGCATTGACAGAGTATGTCTACATATATTTTTAATTACATGTGTTTACTTTGCTAAAATGTAGGGAAATTACAACTTTCCGAATAGAAAAGTTAATACAGTGAAGGCGCTTAACATTCAATTCCTCAGGTATTTGAAAAAAACACTAGCAAAAAAAAAAAATCTGGAACACTTTACATTATTTAAATCACAAACTTCATTAGCTAGGTTTATTTTTTGTAATTGTCTTACTGTATTTCCAGTACCTGATGCTATACACAAGTTTCTTCAGCCCAAGGAACTGTCGTATGATAGCAGTAAAGACATTTTCTATTTTTTTTTCTAATTCCTAATTTGGTATCTATCTGATGATCTTTTTTACCATTTTTTTTTCAAATATTGAAGACCTACACTCTCTTGCCCAGGGGAGACAAAAATGCTGTTGTTCACTCTGCCCTGGTTCTGGCTGGGATAGAGTTAATATTCACTTTAACAGGATTTAACATGTATCAAATATAATACTATTTTCAATAGACATTTGTGCAGAACTAATACTTAATACAATAATACAGCTAACATTCATGGCAATAATGTTTAAAAAGCAACTTCCACTAAATGTATGGAACTTGAAATGCATAAAATAAAAGCATTTAATAAATAATTCTATAAAATAAGTAATCCTTTTTTTCTGCTTAACTTCTATGATTCCTACTCTACCTCAGGGTATATGGGACAGTGAATGTGTTTCTGTTTTCATTGTATGATTTGAGCCGTACTGTTATTATAAATTCAGATTGATACTCAGAGAAGAGTACCCCAATGAGACTTTTGCTTAAATAATGTCTCCAGGATCTCATCTTCTTTTAATCGAATAATGTGTTAATATATTGTCAGGAAAAAGGAAAGGGAAGCCAATTCCTACTTCACTGAAAAAACATCTTTACCTCCCATTAACAGGAATTGTATCCATTTACAAATGATTCCTCTCTTTCACAAACTCATAACAAAATAAAAGCACAAAACCAGATACAGTAAAATTAAGAAAACAGTCAATATAAAAATGACTAGGCCTGATTTCAAGCTATTCTTGTTTAAAGAAGTTCCAAAATAGGAAGCACTGCAGTGTAGAAATTGAGTGACTTCAACTGAAAAAGGGGATTGAACCAGATGCTCTTCAATTTATCTTGAGTGCAGAAATCCTACAGGCACATTCTCAAAGGTTTTCCAGATTAATTTTGGGCAGTGAAAATTGGCTCAATTTCTATCCAAACAAGAAATTAAGTATTTTCTGAAGGTCTTCCTACTTTTATTCAAGTATAGAATGTATATAACGACAAAATGCCTTTTCTTAGTCATATACTGGATCACCTTTTTATTATTTTGTAGAAAATTAGTTTTTGATGGAGAAGAAGGTTTATTTGGTATTTCATCTATTTAGTTTTCAATGAACAGTAGGCCCTATATGTTATTTATATCAAGAGCGCAAAGTACAGCAGCTTTTGTTAAATACTGTGGAAAAATCGGTTTCAGTTTGATACCCTCTTAAACAAATAGCAGTAATATAGGGCTAATTCTTCTTTCAGTGAAACTAGAAAGGAAAATTATTTATTCATAAGGTATCGCACAAAATTCATTAGCACAGCTGTTACTGCCTGCACAAAGAATTCCAAATGAACATGATGGGTTATAAATTTAAATTAAAATTGATTAGTAATGCAAATCTTAATGACTGCAGAAACAGGACTATGTAAAGTCATGACATTGTATACAGTATTCCTCTCTCATGAGTTATTTTAAAAATGTATTTATGGATAGTGCCAAACTATATCTATAGAGGTATATCAGAAATGAGCCAAAACTCACTCATATCATTAGTGGCCAAAGAAGTCACTCAGTGAACCAACCTGTCAGTGTGTACTCTGTGCCAGGGGAAACAGCCTTGTTTAGCATTCTTTCCAGGGTGCTTTTGGAATATGTAAATTATGTTTCCCTGGCTTCATTTTCATCAGCAGTTCAGCTAATGTTTTCAATGCTGTTAATATATCTACTTAAATGCTTAAGATCTCAAATCATCTGTCCATTTCCAAAACTGATAAACATACTGTCAGATACAGGTAATACATTATTCTGCTAAAAAGTGTTTAGGTAAAATGGACATATATTTTTCAGTTTTTATTAGAAACATGTGGTTGGTTAAGTTAGCTTTATAAGAGCACAATCAAAATTCACATATTCAGCTCAGTCCCAATTGGAACAATGAATTTTGTCTCTAATTAGAGCATCCTTTGACACATTTATTAATTACATGTTACATTTAAAACATATTCAGATTTTACAATGAGGAGAAAAGGTACAAAGCTGCAGGAGAAAGACTGCCATTTAAATCTATCATTTTCTTTATGTTCTCTTATTCTGTCACTTAGGCTGTTGTACTTCGCAACCATGCAGATACTCTGTTGTACTTACACGTTGCTTTATGATGTGTAAGTCTACATTTAATTTTTATTCTTAGGATATATGCCATGATTTTGACCAACATTCTGATTTTCAACTTCAAGGCTATGGATTTAATCCATCTTGACTGTAGCTTTAAGGTCATGTTCGTGCTCAGGTTTTTTTTACTCAAATAGGAGAGAAAAGTTCCTTGCAAAGTCCAGCAAATTCCTCTACTGAAGCAGTACAAGAAAAGCAGGGACAACTAATTAGGTAAAATTCTGTGTAAAGCTGAGACAAACAAGACATTCCTGAAATTAATGAACTGTTGTATCTCTAAAAAAATTAACTACCCCTACTGCTACCATCTATCTCAAAGGGGAAATTATCCAGCTTGTCTTTTCTCTTCAAAGCAATTAATTAAACTTTTAGATTTTAACTGGGAGGACAGAATTACACTTGATTTTGTGGCTAGTCCATAGGAATAAGTTTCAAGGAAAACACACACTGCCAGTCCAAATTACTGAGGCATTATCTTGACCTTGCTGCTTGGTGCAGCAGAATTATTTCTCTTTTGAATATATGTTTGTGATGAATAGTGCTTATTTAGATGGCAGACTCTAACTAATCCACTTCAGAAAGGTTTTCAGGAAATAATTCTGAAACAAAAATTTAAAAAGGCAAGTCCTTTTCGCAAGGTAGACAGGAATTTCGAGAAATATGGTACAACAGGGCAGGACATATAAAAAGTCAGATGTGAAGTGGGAAGCATAAGAAGAAATGAGATACAGAAAGCGATAACATACCTTCAGTCTGGATCTCCATTCACTTTACATCTGAGACTGAAAAGAAGGAAACAGCTATTGGATGACTGATATATTGAAAGATATGGGGAGGAAAGCATGAAGTTAAGAGTGCATTATTTAGATAGAATGGCAATAATAAAGATATTAAAAAAGATTAAAATAATTTCTTATAAATAAATATAAGCTCCATGACTATGTAGGTATATAAAAAAGCTTCTTTAGATCTAAAAGGGAAGAAAGCATAAGCAGTTTGCAGATTTTTTAACTTGCAAATTACATGAATCATTCCAGAAGAATGTCAATGAGAAATCTACTCTATATAAGGATGTAATCCTTTGTATGTAACATATTTTACAGAAAGGAAGGGTAGGAGCAGGTCTACTTTCAACGTTGATCTGGAGAGTGATATAAAAAAAAAAACAAACCAAACCAAACAAACCTAGAACTATTTTTTTTCTGATTGTCTATTTCTGTGTCTTGAACATAGGATCTCAAAAATATTTAAAATAATTCTGAATTTAAAACACAGAAACATAAAAATGGATCCAGGTTCAGGTAGCTAAATCTCAGTTAAATAGAAATAAAAAAGTTTAACTGTTTGATATGCAACAACTGGGGAAGAAAGAACCTTAGAGAAAAATGTAAATCCAAAGAGTTAGAAATTCAATTGGTCACTCCATTGAAAGTAATCAGCTCATTCAATTACTGTTCACTTTTCTATTAAATATGTTTCTGCATTATTGTTTCCTGTTCAGCCAATAATACGATGGCTATCTGTGCACCATCTGTTAATCTTCTAGGGAACAACTTTGACATAACCAGTTCCATTGTGCAAGTGCTAAATAGACTGAGCATTGGTTCTTTCACAGTCCTTACACCTTGCATTTCAAACAGCAACTGAATGAGAAAAGTGATGTTCTTCCATCAGTTGAGGTTCCTTTGGTCAACTTTGTCCTCATCTGGAAATATGTACAACCAGCTGCCTAAAATTTCTGTGTAAAAGCTGATTTTATTTTTGTATCAGCATTTCTTCACTGCTGAATAATAATAGAATATCAAGACCTTGCAATTCTACTGCTATGGGAAGTACAGTTTGGCTACAAGTATAACATGTGATCCATACACAGTATATGGCATGCACAAAATACTAGGAAGGATATATATTTTTAAAATGTATTTATTTTGTAAATGCCATCTGGATATTTGAGATTGCTTATCAATCATTCAAATGCTTATAATCAAGAATTAAAATACGGCTTTTATTTTTGTTACTTCACTCTCTCTCTCTTTTTTCTTTTTTAATGTCAAAAGATTGGGAAGAGCACTATTTTTATGCAAACATGTTAATCTATTCCACACAAATGATATTGTGATGCTTAATGCATAGGTGCACTGGGGTAGGATCTACTCCAAATATTAATCAATTTCAACATATAAAGAAATAAAATTATGTTTAAGGACAGGAGCACCAACATTTTAAAGAAAAATAAGACAACATAAAGGAAAATAACGAACTGCTGTAACATGTTAGATTGTGTAATATCTTAAACGGCAGAACTTTGCTGTCAAATGCAGACACTGTGCAGAATAAATGTTTTCTAACCAGAATCTTCAATGGAAAGAAGTTAAAATAGCCTGACATGTAATGTAAAATCAAATTTCAAAGGAAAAACCCATGTTTTCCCCATCTTTCAAGGAATACATTTTTGTTTCTCACTTTGATTGTGGACTTCTTTGAACACCTCAGGCCTTTTCTAAAATGAAAAAATCAAAGGAATTGGAGGTAAAGCTACTTGCTTCAAATTAGATGTTTAAAGATTAGATGACCTTGAAGATATTTCAGCTGTTCAACTGAAATAAATAATATAGATACTGGACCTGAGTAAAGCTGAATAGTACACAGCAGGATGTCTGAATCTTAAAATAAACTGCTACCTCTAAAACTCTATGACACAAACATGCATCTATTTTGAGTTAGGAAAAAAAAAAAAAAAAGAATATTCCAAGAATTCTTCTTGATTAATAAAAGCCTCTTGCTGATTATAAAACCTGTGGAAAATTAAAAACAACAAATATATGGCCATCTGTAAATCTTCAATATTTTCTGGATGAAATTTCAGAATACTTCACTTCTAAAACACTTTGGTAGTGCAAGACTTTGAGTAGTCATACTTCTCCTTCATAATAAACATAATGTCATTTGGCACCTTGTCATCTCTAACACTTATGCATTAAAATAATTTTAGAATCTGTGACCATATCTCTAAATCTAAAGGATGATTTCTTAAATTCTTAAGCATGTGTCCTTATCTTCTTCTTTACTTGAATAAACAAGAATTTGGATTAAGAATAAACATACAAAACCACAACTCTTCAATTTGAGCAACTACTCCTGTCAGTAATGGCCCTGGGTATATGTTTAAAATTAGTCTTAAGCCTTAGGCATCATGAGTTAAGGACTGAGAGGAAACATTAACAACTATGGAAAAAACTATGGAGTCAAAAGACAAAGTAAAAATCTTCTCAACCAAAAAAAAAAAAAAAGAAACAATATATACATCAATCCATCTCTGTTTTTATGAAGAGTTGTCAAAATAACCAAAGATTTATGATAAAATAGTATTGAAAATGAAAATGGGAGAAAAGTAAGAAGGACATTTTGTGATTGAAGCCTTGAAGCAAGAGATAATGAAGAGTGAGACAGAAGCCTGGCAAAATGTTAGAAGGAATATTAATAAGGGAAAAATAATGTTTGGATAAGAAAGCTCATTAATGGACCCTTTTAGGTGGTGTGATTTGACCTGGCAGGCAGCTAAACATGGCATAGCCATTTGCTCACTTCCTGCAGTGAGATGGGGAAGAGAATGTGAAAAAAGGTAAAACTCATGGACTGAGATAAAGATAGCTTAATAGAACAGAAAAGGAAGGGAAAACAATAATAATCAAAATTATAAAAGAACATACAAATCAAGTGACGCACAATGCAATTGCTCACCACCCTCTGACTGACGCCCAGCTTTTCCCTGAGCTGTTGTCACCACCCCTGGCCAACTCCTCTCAGTTTATATGTTCAGTGTGGTATCATATACTTAGGAATATCCCTTTAGCCAGTTTGGATCTACTGTCCTGGCTGTGTCCCCTCTGAGCTAATTGTGCACACTCACTGGCAGGACAGTATGAAAAGCTGAAAAGTGTTTGATTTAGTGTAAGCACTGCTCAGCAACAACTAAAACATCAGTGTGTTATCAACATTATTCTTATCCTAAATCAAAAACACAGCACTAGACCAGCTACTAGGAAGAAAACTAACACTGTCTCAGTCAAAAACAAGGAAGCCGATTTCACATCAGATGGTCCACACCTTATGCATTATTGGCTACTAAAGAAATAGTTGAGTTTGTCCGATACTGATGTTTTAAAAACAAATAAGATATTAATCTTGTCAGTGACATGGACAGTGGGATTGAGTGCACCCTCAGCAAGTTTGCCGATGACACCGAGCTGTGTGGTGCAGTCAATATGCTGGAGGGAAGGGATGCAATCCAGAGGGACTTTGACTCGTTTGAGATGTTGACCCATGCAAACCTCATGCAGTTCAACCAGGCCAAGTGCAAGGTCCTGCACATGGGTCGGGGCAATCCCAAGCACAAATATAGGCTGGGTGGAGAATGGATTTAGAGCAGCCCTGAGGAGAAGGACTTGGGAGTACTGGTGGACGAGAAGCTCAACATGAGCCAGCAATGCACACTTGCGGCAGAAGGCCAACCACATCCTGGGCTGCATCAAGAGAAGCGTGACAAGCGGGTCAAGGAAGGAGATTCTCCCCCTCTACTCTGGTCTCATGAGACCCCACCTAGAGCACTGTGTCCAGCTCTGGAGCCCCCAACATAAGAAGGATGTGGACCTGTTAGAACGAGTCCAGAGGAGGGCCACAAAGATGGTCAGAGGGCTGGAGCACCTCTCCTATGAGGACAGGCTGAGAGAGTTGGGGTTGTTCAGCCTGGAGAAGAGGATGCTCTGGGGAGACCTTACAGCAGCCTTCCAATACCCAGAGGAGGCTGACAAGAAAACTGGAGAGGGACTTTTGACAAGGGCCTTTAGTGATAGTACAAAGTAAAGACAGTTACTTCTTCTTATTGATGTTATTTTCTACATGTTATCAAATATTCCAGAGGAGAAAGAAAGGCTGAAAAATCATTAATCTTTTATCTACTAGATAGGAATATCACCTGACATAAAAGAAACCCAAGCAAACTCACTCAACCAAATCAGAGAGAGAGAGAGAGAGAGAGCGCTCCTACAGTTCAGAAATGACCCCTTATTGCTATTCTTTTCTCAGAGGATTTGAACATAGATATGGCAAGATATTCAGTCTTGGACTCAGGAAATCTTCCACAATTATGTTTTTATTAAAACAGCTCTATTTCATGAAAGGATATATTTTCAATAACCTGACATTTTCCAATTAAAAAAAAAAAAATTCTCAATCTTATTTGTCTTATAAAACATATATAAAATAGTATAAAGGCAGTGAGAATATAATCTAAATTTCTATCATCACAATAACCTTGCATGACTTAATTCTCATCTGAAAGCTACAAACAGAGTATCATATGTAGCACAGGAAATACAGAATAAGACTTCATTAATATTAGCTCACTATCAAAATATTCATCACTTGTGGCGATAATCTTCAATATCCCCAAAAGCAGCAGCCTTTCAACCTTTATGAAGAATGATTCCTTTTCCAGTTTCATAAATAAAAAGCAAACTCCTAGTTACTTACACATACATTTACACATACCAAAACAAAAACAAACAAACAAATGAATTGTATGCAATTATTTAACTAGGTCAATCTATGCAAAATTAAATCAAGAACAGGTGAAATGAGTAAAATACCACTGATATAATAAACTGCACTTAGCATCCCTTTCACTTCCTCTGTGAAAATTTCTTTCTAACATTTCATGGATTGATTTTTGTCTTCATGTTTATTATTATTGTAAAAGAACATAAAACAATAGAAATTACTGATTTAAAAACATATTCTTGTAACAATTGCCAAACACAGCTGCTATGGTAAAAGTATGCTTACCACAAAAGGCCAGACCAGTAGATCAGCTAGTTAGGTAGAAAGAAATAAAATCTTTCAGTTAATGAGTCACCTGCCACAAGGAGCAATATGTTTCAATGATGACATCAAAAATAAATCTTAAATTATAAGAACACAATAATATCCTAGATACTCCCAAGAGTGATCCTTTCACAGAATGTATAGGGATCTACTTTCTTTCTTTTCCCCCCATTTTTTAATCGTTATTCTGTTATTTTGTAGAATACCATGATGTGCTTTTTTTTATAAGATTCTAGGTATGGCTGTTCTCACTAATCATACTAATATTCTACCTTGTATAATTTGCACCTGCTGTTAAATGAAACCACAGAACTAACACTGTCTGCTCAGATGAGAAGTAATCCTCTACATCTTCACAGTCATACTTATGAGCATATGCAATATGTCTCTCTGTACTGATAAAATGCTAATTGTAATAAAATTATCTTTGTGGTATATCTGCAGCCCTCAGTGAGAGGCGACCATCACTTGAAAATTGGGAACCTACAGTGTTCTTTTTAATTTTATTTTCTTTTTTTTCCACTTGAAAGCATGTGTAATGAATTCTGAGTCATGGCTGACACATGTTCTCTCTCTGGAAACAAATCTATTGGTAAATGAAAACAACTATAAGAAACAGAAACAGAGGCTAAAGATTTGCAGACAAAACCAGTATTTTATCTGGAGCTTGTCCTAAGATGCCAAGTGCCTTGACTAAAAAGTCTTCTTTTGTGGCAAATGATCCAAACTGGATAATACACGTTTTCTTATGATGTTTTCTCTTGGCCCATCGAGAGTCAGAGCTGCACAGACTTAATGGACTACCA
Source organism: Ardeotis arabs (assembly GCA_011801015.1). NCBI lineage: Eukaryota > Metazoa > Chordata > Aves > Otidiformes > Otididae > Ardeotis > Ardeotis arabs. The sequence goes on along the minus strand of JAAGAY010002699.1, from coordinate 23,054 downwards.
TTGTTCTAGTTATCACCTTCCAAGTCTTGCTCTATTTCCATTGCATCTGATGGCTTTACTTTTCTGCTAGGTAACATGTTGACTACCAGCTATCTTCAAATGATCTAATGAGACAGTCTGAGTGTTTATTCCTTCTATTTTTTTAGTATTCAGATCTTGAAAAATCCCCAATGAGTCCCAATATTAATAAAGAAGCTTCTATTTTAATTTTCTGAACAGCAAAAATAATGGGTTTTTTTGAGATAGTGTCTAAACAATTACAAGTCCAGAAAAAAACATACAATTGTTGTAAAAAAAAAATTTTTTTTAAGTAAAAATATTTCAGTGTTTTTAGTTATCTAAATTCTCTATTTTTATGGTTTAATAAGGCAAACTGGTGGTATCAGAACTAAAACTGAGCTGTAATTAAGTTGTACATGAAATAGTATGACAATTACTTTAAAAATTTTTGAAAGAAAATAAACGTGTTCTAGTCTTTGCCACTGTAAATATCACCTAATTTTGTTCATAATGATAATGCCCCCTACATCTTTCAGACATCTTATAAGTGAGTAAAAACATACGAGAAAATATATCCTATAACCTATGTGAAAAATGTGTAAAAATTTGAAAGAAGAAAATAAAGATAAAAAAATATGGTTACCCATTTCCAGATGACACAAGAAACCTTTTGGTAAGAAAAGATTCTAACCATTAGATCCAGACAAAGAGCTATGCCTCTTTTTGGACAAATTGAGAGAGACTTCCCTATGATTTTCAAGTGTCCTTCTTCTTGCAAGTATGTTCATGTACATGCTGAGTGTTCTCTAGTCTCCTTTGCACTGAAACAGGCAGAGACAGAGAAGAAACATGGTTGTATGCAAACAGTAGGTCTCAGGTTTGATTCTCGGATATCATTGTATTCAGCAGCAGAAAACAGAGGGAATATAGAGAAAAAAAAATCTAAGAACAAAAAATGTATACTAGATATACCAGTTAAAAATATATAACCATATACTCTATGGTAAAAGTTGACCTGTAAATTTAGTGAATAAACGTCCTTACAGTCATGATTGAATGGAAGAGTAATGTTAAAACTCGTTGGGTAAATTAACAGACAGAAGAAAGAGAGAACAATGTGCAAATAAATTTGAGAGATATATTTTTCAACTCATAGTATGAAAGAAAACAATTTTACTTCAGGTCAGCTCCACGTTACAGACATTAGACTCTTACAATGACAAATATTTCCACATGGATTATGAACTCTATCTGTATATTGCATACTTTTTGTCTTTCTTCTAATTCAGTTATGTATGATAATACCAAAAGAGGTTTGTCAAACATATAGTACACTAGATAAATCTAATTCTCTCCAATATGTCACCAACTGCTCTCTACTTAGAGCTGCTCAGACATGAGTAGATATTTAACTGTAGACCGCATATATAATTTCACCTCTACTTAGATAAAACTGTGATCTACCTCTCATATGTGACACTCAGAGAGCAAAATACCCTTCTGGAGAAAGGTTTCTGGGCACCCATGATGAACCAGCAATGACCTTAACCTCTGAAGTCCAGTCAGAAGTTCGGTTCTCTCCTTCACCAAGCCATATGATGAAAATGCATTACCTCTTATTACATGTGTGTGATTTTGCTTAAGTACACAGCAGTCTTGTCTCAGGTGATTATGAATATGTGAAAATGAGATTTTGTAGCAGACATGTACACATCACATCATTCCTGACCAAGGTCTTTGGTGCAGATAACCCTATATACTATTCATGTACACTCCTGATTTAGCAGTATCCTGTGGAGCTTCTCTTGTCTGTTACTTTCCACATGGCTACAGTTATTTAGCTTAGAGAACATACAGACATGATTCTTGTAGCTTTTGGGTTTTTACACCTATTCAAAGATTTTGTAACTTTCCAGGCTGAAGTATTTACGAAGAAAAAGTGCCTTTACTATGTAATAAAATATATGGGTTTATGGGAGTATAATTGCATGTAGGGTTTGTGGGTTTTTTAACAGGTCAGTGGAAAAATTTATACTTTTAACTTTGGAAATAGACAATAATGATTTACAAAATCTAATGCAATATTTAGCTAGCTTATTTGAATATTAATCCACATAATTCTAAAGGCCTACATCTGAAACTATGAAATTAAACATTGTGCAAAGTTTTATTTTCAGCTTTAAAATAAGTACTTTAATTTATTTATTTATTTTATAATTAGTAATTTTAAATTAGTATATAATATTCTATACACACAGATTTACTGTGTCCACTCTCCTTTGAATGGTAAGAACTATGTGACCTAAAAAATATGATCAATTGACAGGCTCAGTTCCTGTGGAAAGAAAAATGCAAGTGTTAAAAAACTGTTATGAAGAAAAAGTATTTAGAGGTTATATATCACAGAATCATAGAATGGTTTGGGTTGGAAGAGACCTTTAGTCATCTAGTCCAACTTGCCTGCGAAGAGCAGGGACGTCTCCAACTAGATCAGGTTGCTCAGAGCCCCATCCAACCTGGCCTTGAATGTTTCCAGGGATGGGGTATCTACCACCTCTCTGGGCAACCTGTTCCAGTGTTTCACCGCCCTCATTGTAAAAAATTTCTTACTTATATCTAGTCTGAATCTACCCTCTTTTAGTTTAAGGTCATTATCCCTTGTCCTGTTGCAACAGGCTCTGCTACAAAGTCTGTCCCCATCTCTCTTAATTATTGAAAGGCTGCTATAAATATTGAAAGATTGCAATAAGGTCTCCCTGGAGCCCTCTCGTCTCCAGGCTGAACAACCCCAACTCTCTCACCCTTTCTTCACAGGAGAAGTGTTCTATCTCTCTGATAATTTTTGTGGCCCTTCTCTGGACCTGCTCCAACAGGTCCATGTCTTTCCAGGTGCAGTCTCACCAGAGCAGAGTAGAGGGGCAGACTCACCTCCCTCAGCCTGCTGGCTGTGCTTCTTTTGATGCATCCTAGGATACGGTTGGCTTTCTGGGCTGCAAGTGCACACAGTTGGCTCATACCCAGGTTTTCATCCACCAGTACCGTCAAGTCCTTCTCAGCAGGGCTTCTCTCAATCCCTTCAAGCCCCAGCCTACATTGAAAGTGGGTGTTGCCCTGAGCCAGTGTAGGACCTTGCGATGTATGTCAGCTACAATTTACAATTACAAATATTAGGATTAAGAAAATAGATTGGCTGACTAAAGGAGCTTATTCCCAACTTAGTGAATGAGATTTGAAAGTGGCTGGTCTACTGAGCCTGAAGCAATTAAAAAAAAAAAAAAAAGTTAGGTGATTACAAATGGATTTTTTCTAGTGTTTTAGGGGATACAATTGCATGCGACAATGCACTGCAAAATTGGATCAGTATTTTACAAATTTTGGGTGAAAATTTGAATTCTTCTGTGACTGAAGTTTATTGTTTAAATTCTTGCTTTGTTAAATTCCCACATTTAAAATCAGAGACATATAATAAAAATGTTCATTTCCATCAATAGCAAAGCCATCTAGCTATAACAAATTCATATTATTGGAAGAAACATTTTCAGTTAACATAGTCACTAGTTTGACTGCCTTTAAATAAAGATATTCCTGAAAGCTTTTTAATTCTACTGCACCACTGACAATACCTATTTTTTGATCCAGGTATTCGAAGGACAAGAATTACTATATTATGACAGACTTCTTAAGGTAGCATTACTTTTACTGTAAGTAAGAATTTTCCCTTTGAAAAAGTTTTCTGCTGCATTTGAATTAGCATGCTCTTTGAAAGTCCTCAGAATTTTCATGTTTGTATTGATGAACTGAGTCCCTAAAAGATACTCACAATTTGTTTTGCAATTAATCATATTCTGTTAAACCGATATCTGGATTAGATTAATGGCAGTTTTTATATAAATCACAGCATGTAAATACCTTTTGAACTACTATTACCACTGCAAAATGAAATTATACTATTGATTTTTCATTCTGACAGGTTAGTAAGACACAGTTCAAATAAGCTCTAAATGAAGCCAAGAATAGGATGAATCTATTCAAGCATCAAGAACAGAACAAAATATTGATTTAGTAGAACAGCAAATTAACAAGCTAGGGGATCTGTCTGCAGATCACATTTCATATAAGATTAATTCCTGGTGCTCCACAATGGATTGAAATATGCAATTACAATAATTAACAACATTTTTGCCCCCTACTAGGATTCAAGAGTGGGAAAGTTACTTTATGAAATGATTGCTCCCAAGAGAACCTGTGAAAATAAATTCAAAGAAGAGGAAAGATATAAAGAAACTGCTTACTCAGAAATTCAGGGTTCTCTGCCACTTGACTCACAGCATATATTAATGATATGTGCCCATGCCATTTCAGAGTGTTTATTACAAATTGCTGCTGCTCTCACAATTTGTAAAGTAGACAGGATTACTCAAGTGAATAAAAGAAGACCAAATCACCTTCCTTGTTATTTGATTAGCCATATACCATTACCACTACATTTAATGTTCAAAATGTTATATAGGTATACGATGTTTATAAAGATCCAAATTATAATTGATATGGGCAACTGGGTTGCAGTTCTCAAAACATAAAGGAAATATACAAAACCTGTGTGGAGCTGGATAAAATTCCTACTTCCATTGAAACCATTGGGAATTTCCTGCTGATTTTTGAAAAGCCAGTGTTTCACCTTTGCCTACCAGCCTTTACTTTAATATATTTTTTTACACATCACAAGCAAAAGAACATACTCTTGCCAAAGGTACTATTTTGAAAAAAAAAGTCATGCTTATTATTCATATTAATGTAACTTTTTTTTCTACTCTCCATTTTTGTATGTGTTCAGTCTTGTCTGATAGACAAAGAAAAAATAAAATTGTTTTTTGGAGGGAGAGAGCAAGGCAAGACAGGAGATGGACTAACAAATATAAATATTTTTAATTTTCCTACTGCAAGAAAATTAAATCATTCCCTTGTCACAACTAGCAATGCCTTGAAATCTTTGATTTGGCTTTAAATTTTGAGGCTTCTTATATGTAGGTGCATATGAAGATAACTGAAATAAAATTGGAAAGAAAAGTTCCGTTCAGATAAGATAAATTCAAGCTGTATATTATCACATCAGAAAAATACAAAATGGGATGATATAAAACCAGAAAAGTGTGCCAGCTTCTTTCGATGCCACTGAGTTAGCAGTTCTTCAATGGATCAGTTATTCAGAAAGATGTTTATTAAACAGTATTAAAATGAGATGGTAGCTAATACCCAATAGAATGATTTCAGACTTTATAATTTTAAAAAATATTTAAAATGAGGAATATTTCACTCTAAAACAGCTGAACAACAGTTACACATGAACAGCATTTACAATTTGGATTTGAACTAATAAACATGTTCTTGTGTATGATCTATTATGATTGAAAACCTATATGTTTCAATGTAAAGATCTGGAAAGCAGATGTTGAGTGCAATAATATTGAAAATACCAAAGGCAGAGAGAAAGAAATATTGAAAACTAAATGGATCCACACTCTACAGTGTTCAGTAAAATACATTTTCCAAGTAAAAGTTTTCAAACAGAACAAGAATGGAATTGGAGCTTCCATAGCATAAAATTTTGTGGGTTTTTTTTTTTGAGGAGGGGAATGGTGTCTGAATCTGGCAATGGAGGGGGTTAGTGAAATACAGATTTGAATTATAGGTAATTCAGAAGTTTTCTTTCTCTTCTCTGCCTCTTAGCGAAAGCATCTGATTTGGAACATTAAGAATTTATTAAAAATCACCCTCACAAAACACAGTTATATATTTCTAAACACTTTGATACACTGTACTTTAAGTAAGTAATTAAGAAACATAGAATTTCATCCATACATGTGTCAAAACATACTAGATGTGGTATAGTCTCTAAGAAAGTAGGCTTTTTCATCTCGGGAATACCAAAAGAATATGATGTGATAAGCCTTATCTGTCCTTCACTGATAGACTTGAAAGCCACAATTAAAACCAAGACCCACAACTGATCTAGAATTGAATCTACCTTTCACTGAAGTCAATGGCAAGACTCTTATCAACTTCAACAAGACTCAGCAAGTGACTTAAAACTCCTAAGTAAAACATCCTATAATCATAATAAATAAATTTCACATAAGATTCATGACAACTGCCAAAGTAAAAGAATTTTTATCTGCTGAGCTGTGTTTCATATCTGTACAGATTTTTTTTTTACTTCCAAATATTTCTATAATTCCTTTTTCCAATCAGTTGATGAAAGTAGAATAAAAAATGATGCATTTCAGGACCTTTCTTAATATATTATCTTTCAGCACTTCTGCGATCCTAGGTGATCTAAGAATATTACAGAAATGCAATCTTAAAGTCTTACAGTTAGACTTTGTATTTTTTGAGGTTGTACTAATTTTGTGTTACTTGAGGTGTTTTTGAAATCTTGTAAGAGAAAGAAGGATGCATCACTTGATTGTAATTTAATCAAATTTCAATCAAGTGATGCATCCTTCTTTCTTTTACAAGTTTTTGTAGGATAAGTTTTTTGATGTGTTTTATTTAAAAAAACCCCAACATTATCACAAAATAATCTGTATGACTTCTGACAAGATTTAGTTATTCTTCTCTTAATAAGTATTGCATTTATATATGCTTTCCCTGTTCACGGGCAATGAGGAACAAAGAATTAAGAAAAGAATATATTATCATAACAAAGGGTGAAGCTGGAAATCAAGTCTCAAAGATTTTAAAAGTATAATAGGAGAAGAAAATAATACCTACATCTCATATCAAATATTCTAATATCAATATAACATAAATTTATAACATTTTTCAGCATTTTGGGATGGGAATGTATCATAAATTATTTCAGTTAAGAAGAATAATGGTAATTATCAACAGTACCTGAAAGTATCTAGTCACCTTTCCCACTTACAGAGAATTTTTATCTCCAAAACATAGAATGTAATTACAATGCTAAATTAACAACTCAGGGACTGACTCAGGTTTAGCTTTCAGGCTTCTGAGCTTAGGAAGCTTAAAAAAAATATTTCTAAGTCATACGAGTCTCCTGAAAACTTAATTCATGCTTCTTAAAAGGACATTATCGAAGGATATGATCAAAAGTAAAAATGCATAATAGAATGCTGTTTCTCTGTACACAAATCTCTAGATCCTTGCATGACAAATGGGGTTGAATTTTGATCTTCAGATTTTATCTATTTGTTTTGGGAAAAAAAATAATTATTTGAATAGATGTAACCAAAGGAAATCTGCCCAAAGGATTCATAAGTGATTAAGTAACTTCCACTGATCCATACCAACAATATTTACAAGTTCTTGTCTGAAATATACAAGGGCAGAATCTCTAATTATTTTGTCTGCTTTGTCCAGAGGTTGAAGGTAGCATAAAGGGCCTTACATTTGATGTGTTTTATAAGAAAAAAAAAAACATTATCACAAAATAATCTGTATGGCTTCCTTTGTCTACTTGCTTGTCCATTATAGAAATATCTATCAAAAGCTAATGTGCTCTTTTTTATATATGTGTAAACCTGGTAGAAAGTAGGCCGTGTAATGTTCATACACTCACTGTTACATAATATGTATCTCAGGCAACGTAATGTGGATTCAGTACTTCAAATAGTCAAAGAACTGATTTTTTAATTTACATCAGAGTAATTAATTTTTAGTGCAAAAGAACAATATCATTCCAGCTCAGAGGACTGCCTCATTAGTGTGATTACAGTGGAGTACGATTAACAAATCTTGGCAGAAAAGAGATGTCTTATTACTGTTTTGTCACCATGTACTACAGTGTAAAGACTATTGAAAGATTCTTTGACATTAGATTTTCTTTTTCTTACCTTTCCTTTAAGCAAATTTACTAACTTTTTCATTTGATTACTTAATAACAGGTTAAGAACAAGGCAAGAGTGTAAAGTTGAGATTAAGAACAAATGTACTTTTTCATTTTATTATTTAATAACAGGTTAACAATAAGGCAAGAATGCAAAGTTGACATGATCAACTCTACTCACTACTATACAGTACATATATGTAGATTCATGCATTTCTGTCTCCTGTTAGCCAGTTACACTCCATGCACAGTACTGTAAAATCAACTCTTCCCACATTTTGCAATGTTATTCAATCTCTGAAGACTTTATACTCACTTTACTCCTTTTTTACTGAACTAGAAAAATTCCAAGGTATTGTGTTTCAGATTTAAGTGAATTTAGCAAATATTTTTAGGCAGCTGAATGCCATGTATCACATATTTACCACCAGTATCCTTGATGTCTTTAATACAGAGAAAGCTCAAGAAATATGAGAGAAAATAAATGATGCTTCATAGCTTTTTTCTGTACATTGCTGTTCTGTTCCAATTTAAAGACAAGGAAGAAGTACTGTTAGAAAGAAAATAATGCCAGTTGTTAAAAAGAAGAAAAAAAATGTGCAATATTTGGCAAATAAGAATTTATGCTAGTTTATATTCATATTATCCAAAGATCAAAGTAATTATGAAGTCCCTAAACCTTATTACAGCAGGTACTTCAGAAAAAAATTGCCAAAGCATAGAGCATATCCAGTGAACATACATAAGTACTTCTGAAATAAATATTCAAGAAGAAGCAATAACATTTTAATTAGAACTAACCAGTCATGTTTATACTTGCCTCAACAAATGAACAACAGGAAAACAAGTACGTGAGATACACCTTATATATTTCTAGTTCTTTACACATCAGAAAAGAAAACAAACAGAGATTTATACATTAAGTTAGTCAAGCTCTAAATGAGGTTGTTAGTAATAGAATTAACTCCTTATCTTGCAGGCAAACCTTAATGCACCAGGTGAAGATCTTAAAAAAGACAAAGTGGACTAGATCAATGTGAAATATTGGTGACCTTTCTACTGAACAGTTCTTCATGCCCTCAAAATAAAACCTTATTTTAGACAAATAATTTTATTAAGCTATGCTAATTTAAAAAATAAGCTTTGTTGCCAAGCTGAAAGTCCCCAAATAAAGAACATGACAAATACAAACTGACTGAAAACATACAGTTCCAAGATAAAATTCAAGAAATGTGAGGATGCGAAGCTCCTAGTCCTCAAAAGCTTGATGCCTGAGGGATGGCCAGAGGCAAAGAAAGAAGCCTCATGCTTAATTCGTCATTGCTCATCTGTTTGTGATTAACTGATGGTTGTTGGCAGTTATGAAAGGAAAGAAAAATAGTGATTTCCAACAGCATGAGGAAAGAAAAAACTTTGTAACTTTCATGAAGGATATTTAAGTATTGACTTATTTTAATAAATAAGTTCATCAGAAGTGAAGGAGTTTTCCTTCACAGGATCAGAGCAAATAAACAGATTAATGCTATTATTTGAGAGAGTCGTAGTTCAGCCCCGATCGGGACCAGACTATGCAGTCTCTCTCTCACTCCTCCCACCCTCTGAGAGAATAGGGGGAGATAATATAAGAAAAACGGCTCGAGGTTTGAGATAAGGACAGGGAGAAATCCTTAAAGTTAACGTCACAGGCTAAAACAGACTCAACTTGGGGAAAACTATTCATATAGTACTAAAAACAGCAGGATAATGAGACAGAGAACAAGATAAACCTCCTCCCCACCCCTCCCTCTTCCCGAGCTTAACATTCTCTCTACTACCTTCCCCCTCCAAGCGGCACAGCGGTGAAGAGGGAATGGGGGTTGCGGTCAGTTCATTACGCGTTGTTTTATGCCGCTGCTTCATAGTCAGGGGAACAACTCCTCACATTCCTCCCCTGCTCCAGTGTGGGGTCCCACCCATATGCCACAGTCCTTTGTGAAACTGCTCTGGTGTGGGTCATTTCTTCCATGGGGTGCAGTCTCTCCAGAACGGCTGCTCCAGCGGGCCCTCCACAGGCCACAGCCACCTTCAGGCCTCCACCTGCTCTGGCGTGGGGTCCTCCACGGGCTCCAAGTGGATCTCTGCTCCTCCGTGGACCTCCATGGGCTGCAGGGGGACAACCTGCTCCACCATGGTCATCACCACAGGCTGCAGGGGAATCTTGGCCAGGAGCCACATTTCTCCTCCCTCTCCTTCTGAACTGACCTTGGCGTCTGCAGCTGTTTCTCTCACAAGAAAAGTTCGTTCTTCACAACAGGCTGGCAGACGCCTCTCAGGATCTTTTCACATCATCCATCTCCTCTCCTCTCCACTTCTTGCAGCCGGGCCGGGCCGAGTTGGGCCCAGTCGGCCGCCTGGCGAGAGGCCAGAGGGTGAGGCTTGCAAGGCCCACGAGGCCTGCGCCTACCCCTCTGGGCCTCTGCCCTCGCTCAGCTTCTTCACATCTTGTCTTCGCTCTTTTTTTTTTTCTATTTTCTCCTTCTTAAATAAGTTATCGCAGAGGCATTATCACAGGACATTCTGCTACCAATCGGCTCGGCCTTGGCCAGCAGCGGGTCTGCCCTAGGCCCGGCCGAGTCCACTAAACAAAGGGGAGCAATTTCTAGCAGTTTCCTACAGAAGCTTCCACCTTAGGCCCCCCCTCACTAAACAAAACCACAACAGAGAGTATTCAGGTAAGTCTATTGACTGAAACAGTCTAGAGAACCATTATATACTCAGTAAGCACTAGAATAACTTTGGCTGAATAGTGTTGACTATTTTTGTATCTTAGAAAACAAAAAACTATTTAGGACTTGATGGGGTAGTATACAGAGATCCTTGAGCTAAGAACTACAAAGCTACAAACATGGCACCGCACAGTAGAAAACACAGAAAATAACTCTAGTTGTGAAAGCTGCATTACTATATTTATGTAATGCTAGTAGCAGCAGTCTCAGCAGAACTAACTAGCTGATCCACTGAAAAGGCCGTAATGGGGCCAGGATGGAGCTAGTCTGGAGATCTCTGACATTGCAGTATTGATACGTAATAGCAGTTTTATTTTAGCCTCTCTGAAGACGTGCTCTTTTCCAGGTGCATGCAATTGAAATTTTAGCTTTACAGAGTGAGTCTGGAAAGTCAGTAGCTGCACTCATATGGTGTCACACTTGAGCAATGACAACTTCTACCTTACGTTCAAATTTGGTTTGTGAGAACAGCTAAATAACACTTGCTCTCTATTTCTGGTCCTGGGGCTAACTTGTGTAGCTCAGATCTAGAAGTGTCAAAATCTAGAAAGTAGAATTTTACTGAAATTTGATTAACTGAAATCGTCAATACTCTGAAAACTTTTAAAAAATAAGAAATGAGGAATGACATCTTCAAATAAGAGGCTATGCATACCTGTATAAAATTCTATTAGTTTTAAAACAAGATAGGGGAGATTACAAGGCTACAACATTTTCCTCAGTACCAAAGCAGCTGGTGGGAGGAACTGTTCTTACTTTAGGAAGGAAGTAGAATACTCGGGATTTTTACTTATTTACATTTATAGAGATTATGAGCGAATATGTAGTCATCTACTTCAGTATTAATACATTTGGTAAATTTTCCTTAAATTAAGTAAAAGTGATGATGGATTTTGACAGATGTGGGCAATAAATAGTTCTCTTGTTTTACTAAAATGGTGTTTAGAAATGACTGTTACATACAGAGATGAACATAAACTTCTTTGGAGCAGGCGGAGAGTTACTCATGCATAATAAATAATAAATAATAACAAGAAATGTATGTTAACATGAGAGGTCCTTTCAATAGCAGCAGAGACTGATATTTCTCCTGTAAGGCCAGTATTCATGACCTTAAGTGAGGAAAATAGCCTGATTTCCAGCAATGCGAAGTACTTATCTACTCTCACAAGGGAGTGACACATTTTTTGGTCTACAATAGGACAGTCTAGACAGTCTATCCCCCCTTCATATTTATCATGGAGTTTAAAAATCAAGCATACAAACTTTGATATAAAATTAATTTCACCAGAACTGTATTTGGCAGATCACTCAAATTCTGAAATTGCACACACATGAACTATGTTGTGCCTTTATAATTTTAAAACAGAAAAGAATACCTTATTATGAAAACCGTGATCCAGACACTGGAACTGATTTATTGACTGACTTCTTTCCAAAAGATGCTCAGAATATTGTTTGAAAGCCATAGACTTTTTTGTAGCTTAAGTCTGAAATTCTCCTAAAACACCAGCTAATAGCTGAGAAAGAAGCATACTTTTACTTAAAAATAATTAAGAGCTTACAGGAAGAAAATCAGAAGAAAATAAACAAAACCCCACCTAATTATTTGTAGTGCTTTCCTAAAACCAGATTATAATACAGTCTTACTCAACAGAGCTGATAGGCACTGTAATCTGTTCTGACAATGAGCATATATGAATAGCCCAATAGCAGTACTTTTGCAGTGCATTTTCAAGAATGATACTATATATTGGGTCCCGGTTTTAACACAGGAAGACAAAAGAGAAAGTGCGCTCACAGCTGGGGATCCTGACTTTATCCCCCTTTAACACTGTCTGCTATTTATTTTGTTTCTTTGGTTTATATGAGTTATAGATAGCTTCTTGATCTTCTGACTTTTTTAACTCCAGGTTCCAATTTTAGTCTTTAAACAACCATAACAACAAATCTGTTGTGATATTTTACATTAGAAAACCAGCTGAGCTAGGCTTTCAACAATCAAAATTAAAAACTATAACTTAATGAAATAGTTTATGGAAATAAGAAAGAACACACTCATAGAGTAGTTTAAACAGCTTTTACTGTCATTAAGCAGCGAAGTTTGAAATTAAATTGCCTATCCATTACTTCAATTGTATTATTCCAAACACCTTTGAAATGCGCCATAGTTGATACTTTTCCAGGGTCACTAAAACCTCCTTGTTCTAAAGTTCTTTGGCTCTTGAAATCAGCTAAATAGACCACTTCTTTGAATTTTTACTACAAGACAATGCAAGTCTAGCCTTCAATTCAGAAAGTAAAATTTCAGTTTGCTGTATTGTTTGAACTATCAATGTATGTCTTGGCTGTCTATTTTAACAGAAAATAAAAGAAACATGTCAATATTAATTTGATTATACTTACAAAGATCTAGGGTTTATTTTAATTAAGAAAAAATCACTATGTTCCTCCTAAACTGTCTATTAAACTAACGTAATATAACCAGATATCTGTCAATACATACATATATATATGTCATGACTGTCCATTAAACAAAAAAAAAGAAATGCTATGGTAAATTAAAATCAAAATTTCATCAGAAAATAATACAAAGGTACAATTAAATAAAAGCATAAAGTTGGCAGAGTTTCTACAAAATGATAACACCAGCATAGTTTATACACACATTGGCAAGCTCTTATGGTAGAGAATGAAAGAAATGGTACAATTTATTTTACAGAAAAAAGTTCAAAACCTCTGAAAGATTTGTGTCTATCCTTCCGTGTACTGGAGCTCACTATGCAGCTGAATACAGTACAGTTTAGACAAGGGGAAAGAAAAGAGCACAACAAGGGACAAGCAGAAAACAGCAAATTCAGGTAGATCCCATAGGCTCTCAGAGAAGCCCAGGCTGTAGAACAAAACATCAGTTGGCTGAGCGATATAAGAGGCCAGAGGGAGCAAAATGGTTGAACTGGAGAGCCAGAGGATTTTTGTGGGTATAACGCTGGTATAGATAGATAGAAACCTTCACTCTCAGAATCAATGTAAAATTTCCTTATCTCCTTTCTTAGGAAATATATACGTCACTGTTCCCAGAGGATTTTTTTTTTTTTTTTGTCAAATCTATACTGAATAAACATTCTTTCCAGCAAGGTGCATGAACTTTGCCTAACATTAATGTTTTCACAGGACTATTTTGGATGGGGGAAGGCAAGCAGTGTTACCTACCCACACCAGAAAGTGTAAAGATATCCTCAAAGCCTTAACCAAATGCTAAGTTTGAAATATTTTGCCCTGATATCACCAAGATCTGCTTTTGCACTCCGTTTCATGTCAGCCTGACAGGCTGTGAAGTCATGACATGCTGGTCCAGCACCTGGCTCAAACAGAACTCAGTTTGAGATTAGCACCTTCTTGATACAAGACCTGATCTTCCACTCAGAAGCTGTGAATAGACATTAGGAGAGACAGAATTTAGGGAAAAATCTGAATTTAAAAATATATTGCACTGTAAACCCATGGTCTATAGTCTCAGTTAATTAAAAGATATATAATTGTCATACAGACCACTTGCTTTTGTATAATTTAGACACTTAATAAGTCCTATTTTTTAATGGAAGAAAATTTCCTTTTTTTCTCAACTTGAGAAATGCAACCCAAATAGGTCTACACTTCATACTGATACAAACAGCAACTATAAGTCACAGTTCTTAGAGAAGTTATTATTAATAATTAATACATGAAACGGTAAAAAATAAGTGGGGTGTAGGAGAAATGGTGTCTACAGACAACTGTGAATTAACTAAGATTTAGAGTAATACTTTTCCCCATGCAAATTCTACTGTTATTTTATATTAATTAATGTAATTGATAACAGTTATAAAGATATCTGGCGTTTTAATCATGCAGATATGTCTTTTGCTGTCAGAAGAGAAAATTAAAACAGCTAAAAGTCTTTTATTTGCAGAGTTAGCTGGAAAGGAAATTAAAATAGAGCTGGTAATAAATGAGCGATAAGTTCAATTTAAGAGATCACAGATGTGGGTCACAGGAGTAAGAGGGCACAGAGAAGGATCATGACATTCTTAAAACTGTGTTGCTTTCTAGACATATTATAAGCAAGCTGAAACTCATACTGATGGGCTTTGTAGCTCATAATGCTATCATTAATACAAAGATTTACAAGATATTTGATGTTCTTACCATTAATGAACAGCAAAAACACCAAAGCAACCACTGAACAAGTTACACTTTGCGTAAAGACTTTTTTTTTTATTTAACTACATATACATGGATTCATTTTTAAAGGTATTTACTCTGATGCTATATAGTTAATATATCAGGTACTTCAAGGAAAACATCCCAGTTAATTAACTGGGATCTGGGGTACATAAAGAAGTCAGGTAGCTCTGATCAGAAGAGGAAAGTGGAAATTTCATATGGAGAAGGAGATCTGGACTGGATAATTGCCTCTGATCATTTACAAAATCCAATAGTACAAAATAACTTTGTGGCTCTTGAAAGAGTAATGCCTTTAACCATCCCTTTCTTTTGAAAGAGATGAAAGAAATATTGAAGATGAACGTTCAAAGCAAGCCACTAAAAATCCTGGACTTCCATAATACATATGCCTAGCTTTTCTGAATATCTTTAATGTGAAGAGAGAACAAAGTCAAATGTTGATGCCTATTATTTTATGATGTAGTTTGTACTGAAGCTCTCTTGCTGTTTGTTTGCATTTTTATTGATAATAAGACAATGAAATAGATGTTCTTGTAGTTCATAATGTCAGTTCATTCCTTTGTTTCTGAAGAAACCTGCTGCTAATCAAATGATCTCAATTGCATTACCTGTAATTTTTTTGATTAAATAAACCGGGAATACCTAAGATGATGCATATTTGGGAAAGCTACTGGGACTAATGGTGCAATCACCTGGTTTGGGTACCAGATTGCAGAATTTTAGGTATCTCCTTAACATCAAAGGATTCTAGCAATTAGAGAGAACCCTCAGTAAATTTCTACTGTGCAGAAGAAAAATTTTGAAAGCTAAAGAGGTCATGACGTTTGAATCAATCCTGAAAGTACATACAGCCTTTTCTGAGGGGACACCAGGCTCCTCAGGAGTGTTCTGGATCAAAACCAGTGGTAATATTACTGTATGGGTTCAGACCAACAGAAGACTAGCCAAGACTCTTGTGGAAAAACCTCTAGTAATAGTAAATAAAATGAAAATATGTGGCCATCAACAAGCATCATACCCCTCAGGCAGCATCAAAACTGATATCTTGAAAGATAAGAAATATATGGAAGGAAAATAATTTTTTTTCCATAGGTTAAGAGGTCACAGATATGAGTCATAGAAGAATACACAAATAAATATCTTGCAAAAAAAGAGCCTTTTTTTGTTCCCCTACACGTATTGCAAAAAGGAAATACACAGTTTTCTGAAATAAAAATTTCTGAAATTCTTATTTCTCTCTATGAATCGTGAGTGATAGTACTATGTTACCAAGAACATGGACACTGTTTTTCAGTAATGCATAGTACTCTCAGTACGAACTGTGAAACTGAACACTTGGGATTCCTGTTTGTCAGGTTGACTTTTCTAATACACCTGAGGAATCAATATGTATATTCTGTTGTAAAGCATTTGTGTGTGTGAGTCTTAAATATAATCTTTAACTTTCGTGGGAAGAATTGACTAGCCATTAATTAAAATAATGCATGCTGAGTCTCTACTGGTATCAATAGATGTCTTTCTGGAGTGAATTTAAACTCAAAATGCAGAAAAAAAATCATCAGTAGTAAGTTTCCATTTCCCTGTATACCAGAGACTAAGTACATACTTACTGTCTTTGAAAATGCAGAGTACTCAGTCACCCACACAGTCTTGGTGATGGACAATAGCATTTGAAAACTTAATTCTCGTAGTGTACTATCAAACTGCTGACAGTGAGATTTGCTGACTGTTAAAGGCTTTTATTTCTTTGGGAGATATGTGTACATCTTTGTTGCTTATTGTACTGAGAGTCAACATTTATTACAGCTCAATATTACTATGCTGGAGTAATAAAGGGAGGTGGTTTAATAACTTTTTTATCACTGAAACTTGAAGTAGGAAATTAAATCAGGTAATATCATGCATATCTGATCTCAACAACAACAACATTTTAAGTAATCAGATAGAAATAAAAGCCATTTTCAGGCTTCCACAGTTTATGAAAACTTATATAAATATAACATGCACACGCGCACACACACACACACTCAAAAACCCCAGGAAGGTTAGAAAATAAGACAGACTACCACTGTTCTGAATCTGGTACAAATATTTACCCCTGGCAAATTACAACAGAAATCATCAAACTCTATAGAAACACCCCGAGTGTGCTTTGTAAACATAAATAATAACTACCAACATTATCACATAAGCAGGAATCTCAGTTTAAGTGAATCCTTTTGGAAATGTCCTTAGGAAGAGTATTTCAGTTGAAATGATGGTGTTCGTTTGAGACTTGGTGCTGAATCAGCTTACATGTCCTTTTCAATAAATGTTCTGTCTCTGTGTGCGTGCGCAAATGTAGAAAAGTTGTTCTTTCACTTTCTTCAGTTTAGAATCCAGTAGATCAATCATAACAAAAAAAATTAAGGTCTCTGAGATTAAAATATCTTTTTAAAAGAGAAGCAAAGTGAGAAAGCCAACATTCAGCAGAGATATATTTTTACTTAATTCCATGTCTCAAAGCACGAAGGGAAAAGAAATAGTGAGACAGAAAACTGCTGGAGGGGACAGGTAAAGAGAAATTTATGAGACACTTATTTTCAGGAAATCTTCAGTTCTATGACCCAAAATATAATTTTTAAGCCTTAAAGTTAGCAAAGCAAATAAGCTATTTATTTTTTTTGTCTTAATTTTTAAAAGGTTAGATAAAATAATATTTCCATATTTATGATGTAACTGTAGTTCCTAGCCACATTGACTACCTCTTTCTTTTGGCCTTTCTTTAAGTTTAAAATGTCCTTTTTTGATCTTTCTTAATAAAAATGATAATTCATTTTTTAGAAATAATATTGTAGAAACACTTTAGAAGTAACATCAGATGAGGGGTTACTGCTTTTTTAAATTTATTTTTCAACTTACAGGTATTCTCACTCACCTAAAATTAAAGATGCTTAAAGTAGTTTTTTTTCCTCCTTGAATCAGAGGTTATTATTTATATTGTGATTCAGGGCATTGTAGAAAGAAAATTGCTTTGAACTTTACTTTTATAGGAGTCTTACAAATATTAAATCACTACCTGTGGTTTGTAAATTGAGTAGAGTTATAAAAATATGTTATATAAACATTTTTTTCTTTCAGTATAAAACCGTGTGATTTCAAATATATATACGTAAGGATGCATGTGTATGTGTGTATGTTTTAGGAGCCTTGGTCATAGAATCATAGAAGAATATTTTGGGTTGTAAGGGACCTTCAAAGGTCATCTAGTCCAACCCCCCTGCAAGGAGCAGGGACATCTCCAACCAGATCAGGTTGCTCAGAGCCCCATCCAACCTGGCCTTGAATGTTTCCAGGGATGGGGCATCCACCACCTCTCTGGGAAACCTGTTCCAGTGTTCCACCACCTTCATCGTAAAAATTTTTTTCCTGATGTCTAGTCTAAATCTACCTCCCTCTATTTTAAAACCATTGCCCCTCATCCTATCACAACAGGCTCTGCTGAAGAGTTTCTCCTCGTCTTTCCTATAAGCTCCCTTTAGGTACTGGAAGGCCACTATAAGGTCTCCCAGGAGCCTTCTCTTCTCCAGGCTGAACAGCCCCAACTCTCTGTCTGTCCTCAGGTGCTCCATCCCTCTTATCATCTTTGTGGCCCTCCTCTGGACCTTCTCCAACTGGTCCATGTTCTTCTTATGTTGGGGGCTCCAGAACTGGACGCAGTTCTCCTGGTGGGGTCTCACCAGGGCAGAGTAGAAGGGGAGAATCACCTCCCTCAATCTGCTGGCCATGCCCCTCTTGATGCAGTCCAGGATGCAGTTGGCCTTCTGGGCCACAAGGACGCATTGCCAGGTCATGTTGAGCTTCTCATCCCTTCCTCCCAGTGTATCAATCGTGCCACACGGCAAACTTGCTGAGGGTGCACTCTATACCATTGTCCATGTTGCCAACAAAAATGTTAAACAGGGCCAGTCTCAATACCGAGCGCTGAGGAACGACACTTGTTACCGGTCTCCTGGTGCTGTTGAACACAGCTCTCTGAGTGCAGCCATCCAGCCAGTTCCTTATCCACCAAGTGGTCTGTCCGTCAAATCCCTGTCTCTCCGATTTAGAGACAAGGATGTCATGCGGGACAGTGTCAAATGCTTTGCTCAAGTCCAGGTAGATGTTCCCTTAGATATTTTTGGAAAATCTCACTAAATAATATGTTAATAAAATGAAGATTTATTTTTACGTTTATATGTTTCCTGATAGCTTTAAAGTATATTAAAGTAGACACATGGAAATATATTATTCAGATGCAGTAAACCTTTCCAACTGCAGCAGTATACCATCAACTCAGCAAAGCTGATGGCCCCCAAGATCATAAAATTAAACCAAAACAAATGTAAAGAGATAGTTCAAATATGTAAAGCCACAATATATGTAGAATCTACTTGAAGTTTATTCAAACAGTAAATTAAAGATAAACTGTTGTATATTATTGCTTAGATTAGATCAAATCAGAAGACCCTGCAAATAGAAATCAGAGTAATTTTATAATATACCCACTTGCATGTATATATTTTAGTACAATAAAAAATGCAAGACTTCAGTAGAAGACATAGTATCCAAGTATGTTTTACTACTTCAGACAATGTAGGTAAGAACTATATATGTGATAAAAAAAATATGTTAGGCACAGCATGAAAATGCTTGAAGGTGAATTTCTTTTATTCCCACAGATTTAAAAATATTATTTCCCAAGCCTCTATTATTCTCAAAACCTTCAATTGTGAATCATTTGCTTTCTCATTTAAATTAGAATGATCTCTTTTCTTCCTTTCTGTTTTTCAGCGGCTCTTCACAACCTTAAATCATCACTTTATTACAAGTTCATGACTGTAAATTATTAAAAGACAAAATGTTAAAAGAGAAGAGCATTGGCAAGCAACTTCACCAACAAGATTGTTTATGATACTAGGAGTAGATGAAATATAGAACAAGTCCTAAAGAATTTTATTTCAGAAAAAGCATATAAAGTGGTCAATTTGAATGTTACAGGAGAAAATAGTGGAAAGATAATTGCCCAAATGTGTTCAATTAAACATTTTTTGACACTTCGCTCTGACCATTTCTAGATAAATAATAAATGAAATTATAAATTATCAAAATTCTGTTTGGGATAATTTGATTGAGCACATTGGTCAATTTTTCATGGCAAAAGAACTATAACATGAGAAAAATGTCATCCTTTATTTCAGATTTCTTTCTTATAATGATACGTGAGCTTGTAAGAACTGATACACTCTGTAAAGTATGTTGTCAGAGCTCCAAATGAAAGATTGTGTGGTATCATTTACACTATGCAGAAGCATAGGCAATACTCAGACAGATATTGAAAAACTATGATAACTGCAAGAGAGGAAACAGTCAACATTTTGTGAAATGCAGGATTCTAAAAAAAGATTGCATGATAAATGTTTAATTCCAGCAATAGTAAAACGAATTGTGAATAATGGCTTTTGTACCAGCAAACTTTCATATTCCGACACCATTTACTCTTTCTTATGGCAACTTCAGAGGCAACAACAAAAAAATATCCAGCTCAGAAATTTGGTTTAAGATCATCTGCACCCAAAGTAGCCTTTTCTTGCAGCAACAAAACTTCAGAGCATCAAATACCTTTACTAGTCACAGAATTCTTTTAATTTTCCACTGCTAGTATAGGTGTCTGTTGTACATGCATATAGTACAGTTTCAGCCTGCTGTGACCTGCATGCAGGATGCTGAAGTAACGTGGTGAGCCAGAAGATCCATTCCTACAGTTTCAACCAACTTTGGAGTCTCCTGGGAGATTTTCCTGAACCTCCTAAAGCAAGCTCAGGCTCAAATAGAAAGTACTTCTATTTGGTTTTTGTTATCATATATTAAAGTATCTTCTTACAAGAAGTTTGCTGCACTTTGATGGTAAAGCCACATTAGGTGGACTTAAGGATACCAGTCAAATTTCACATATCACTAGTGGATAGCAGAAACATTAAAAAAAACCCCTACAACATTAAATATGATCATATTTAATTTCATAATTCACTTTGTGATTTAAAAAGTCAGGAAAACACGAACAAATTGTTGGAGAACAAATTGGACCTTCCCTCAGGCATCCTTAAATTATTCATCAGGTTTTTGGGAAAAATTGTTAAACATAGTTTATTCTATTTAGAAGCTATTATATGTATTTTTGTTCTTTAAGCAGGAAATATTAGATAGAGTTTGTGTTGGGTAAGCAGAACCACTTAGAATTTATGTTGCATTCCTAGATAAATAAAGGGTTCTTTAGACATTCCTCAAGCCAATATTAAGAAAATATATTCTTTAATTGTAAAGCACACATCCCTTTATAAGGTAAAATTTAAATCTGGTACAAATTAAAGCAAAAGAAAAAATGAGGGGCAGAAAACAACAGATCAACTGGATACACGAGGTGAAAAAAGAAAGAAGGACACATTGAACAAAACTGTATAGGCAAAAATGTTGCAACAGGCAACACAGTGGAACATCACACAGGGAGAAAAGATTTTCAGGAAGAAACACGCTTCAGAAAGAACTGTTATTCAATTAGAAGGACCACTCATGCAGTGACAGACACCTGGAGTGGAAAACAGCGAGATAAACTCAGCTAATATATATCAAAGATACAGCATATGCACTGTTTAAGTTAAGATAAATTATCCTCTGTCCATGAAAGTGAAGATGAAATATTGAATTTAATTTTTAGAAAACCTGAGGAGTTCATAATGCAAGCTCAATGTGTTGCTTAAGTATCGCACATTCAGATGTATAAATTACTATGAGAAAATCTTACTGATCTTGTGTTGTGAGAAAACCTTGAATTAATATTTCACAGTAAGCTTTTATTTTTATAGTTATACTTAAAGAAAAAAATAGTTTCCTTGGTTTGTAAATCTGTTCTATACATAGGGCCAGAAATTACAATACAAAAGTAGAATTAAAAAAAAAACAGCTGAAATCACAAAAATCATAAGATGATCTCCTTACCTCATTTAGGACTTCAGTACCAAGCACATGAAATACATTGCACCAAAACATATGTTTAATGCCTCTGATATTTGCAGATGAAATATGTCACTAAGGAAGAGAGACTAGTCATTCTTCCTATTTTTTCTCATTTTACTTTCTTAAGCCTTGATTTATGTCAATCCACTTTTAGTTAAATAAAGATGCTGATAATAGGAAAATCTTTCATGCCAGATGCTTTCACATATGCTTTTCATGTCAGGTTGATCAGTATCTCCTTTTCTCATTAATTTTTCTTGCCTGTCTGTTTTAAATACTCCACGGTCATATTCTCCTGTAATAAAAGTAAAAACTATAGACCCGTAAATCTCGGAAAACAATGGGATTGTTCATACAGGTAATCTCTGAGACTTAAACTTAGTACTTGCTTTTCTGGCTTTGTTGTTGTTTTTAAACAGAGTCATTTGTACAGAGCAGGGACTGGCAGGAAATAAATCAAGCTGGCAGTGGTGTGAAACCTCACTGGACACTGTTATTATATGTGAAGACAAGCAGGAGGTATGTGTCAAGTTAAAAGAATTTGTCAAGACATAGTAAAACTCCAGTAAAACCTGCTTTTATCTATTAGAAAAAGCAGAGTGAGGAAGATATATTATCTTCTGATCCTTATTTATTTTTTTTAAGATTACATAGAGACTAATTCATCCTTTTAATATTACTGTAAATTAAATGCATTATCTATGTAAATAACTTTATATTTTACTCTTTTTCCACATCAAAAGGATCACGTAGTCTACATGTCATTTACAGCAATATTTTTCCATAGTGTGATAATTAAAGAATAAATGATCCCTCAAAACAAAAAAAAATCCCTGATACAGTAAAAACTTGGAAGTAGTTTCTCTCTGGAAAACATTTCTAGTCCAAATATGAAATATTCTCAGTCAATCCTTATGTTCATGAAAATTTATATGCGTGTGACAAGTTCGCAATTCAAGAACTATTACATTCTGGTATCATTTCAATATATTATAGTCATAAGAGTCAAGTCAAGGGGTCTATTTTTCTGCCAGTGTAGACATATTTCTCTAACAATAACTGAATATAAGTACACCACAAGCTATTTTATTGTAAGACAAGAGCGTGGATCCATTCTTAATTCTATTTTACACATACTAAATGTCATTCAATTCTTTGTAAATTCTTTTTGTTCTTGTACA
>JAAGAY010002697.1:0-12537 GCA_011801015.1 Ardeotis arabs | reverse complement strand
GGCGGGGCGGGACGGGACGGGACGGGACGGGAGCGGGCTGAGGGAAGGCGGCTCCCTCCGTGGGTCCCCGGCGGGAGAGGGGGTGTCCCATCACCGCACCCCTTCCCCAAGCTGTCGGGGTGCCGCTGCGTGGCGGGAGGCAGCGGCATCCCCGGGCCTTCATTCATGAAGGGAAATAATTCGGGAAGTTAAGCGTGGCTCTGCCAAAAAAAAAAAAAAAAAAAAAAAAGTAAACGCTGGGAGCGTGGCAAACCCCGAGGACTTGGGCTCCCTCCCGGTGCTTCCATCCCTCCCGGTGCTTCCATCCCTCCCGGTGCTTCCATCCCTCCCGGTGCTTCCATCCCTCCCGGTGCGGTTCTGTCAGAATTTCCCTACAGGGCCCCGAGGGTCCCAACGGCCGGGTCTTCCTACGCGTTGGGTTGTACAGCTGGGTACAGCAGGGGTGAATGTCTTTTGGGGGTTCACAAGGGGAAGGGGCGCAATGCAGGAGCTCTGTGTAACTTCACTACTTGTTTGCTTCTTCTGTTGGATTTTTTTCGTAGTTTAATGAGTTCTGGCGTCTGTCGGTACTCTGCGAATGCCGTGGCTGGCGCTGGAGCGGAGTCTGGTCCCGTAAGTTGAGGGCAATGCTCGTAGCGAACTCAAGAGAGAGGCAGGAACACGTGCACGCTTTGGGTTTTGTTGAGAACTCGCATAGTCAAATAAAAATGCAACAAAACGAGGAAAAGATGCTTCTGTGTGAGCATCATGTGGTCGCTGTGTATAGTTTGTGGTGTGAGTTTTGTTGAATAACTCTGGCAGGCGTGCTGTTCTGCGTTGTGGTACGTATACATGTGCGCTAAGTCCTGTAGCACCAATGAGGATGTTTAACTGTCATTGACTTGGCAGACAAGTAGGAGTGTGGAAGAGTGTTGTTAAAAATGGGAATAATTGCATGTGGATCTTGTAGGCTTTTTGAGAGACATTTAAACTGTATTTAGTCTGCCTGGGATACAAGACACTGAGAATCTCTTGCTTTATTGATGATTGTTTTCCTAACAATATATGGACAGGCAGCGTGTACTGTGAATGTGATAGCTGCTTGCTTATTGTCAGCGAGATTCGCTCTGGGACAATAAACAATTGTTTGCTGGGCTTTATTAAAAAGAACCACAAATGCCCTATATCTCCTAAAACAAAGCCTTCATTGTCTTAAAGCAACTGTGGGCCAATTTCATGCTTGGTGTAGTTCCATTGATGTCAGTGGAGTTTTGCCAGGGATGATTTTTGGCAGGTGAAGTGTCACTTGTGTTTTTCAGAGTCCAAAAGGCTTAAGAGTAATGTTGCTATTTTACTTCCAGCACTTAAGTATTGTTAATTAAAATGGTATGCTGATGCTTCCCAAAAGTAAAGAGTAGAGGTGAGAGAGTCATCTCATCAGATCCTCTAAATACTTCCCTGCTTGCTTTCTCCTTTCTGCTTCAGATCTTGCATCCCTTAA
Source organism: Ardeotis arabs (assembly GCA_011801015.1). Taxonomy (NCBI): domain Eukaryota; kingdom Metazoa; phylum Chordata; class Aves; order Otidiformes; family Otididae; genus Ardeotis; species Ardeotis arabs. Next base: position 11,057 of record JAAGAY010002697.1, on the reverse strand, counting down.
TTTACTCTTCCTTCTTTTTCAGTCTTGGCATCTTTTTTCTCTCTTCAAAATTAAGAAGTTTCTCTGAACTCCAGCTCAGCCTTGAGCATTTAAAGGTTTTGGGACTAACTGTGTTGAACTGCCCCACACCACCCCAGCACCACTAGGTAAGTGGGGAGCTGGGTGGCAGTTGGGAGATCCTTCTCGCACATCCACGCGCCTCGTCTTTACAAGCTGATTTGTGTGGTGGCTGTGGTCGGTGCATTTGCTGAAGCAGCAGATTGTTTAACAGAGTCACACAGTGGAACAGCCAGGCTTGAGAGAGACTCAGTAGACTGAGGTGAAGGGGGGGGGTCACTGAGTTTTTACATAGTGTCATACTTGTGACATTGAGAAACGACTGGTTTTGAGTACACCCCTTCATAACATCATGAAAATCATCTAAAAATTGAAGCAGAAGGAAAAATGGAGAAAGATAGAAGGAAATATTCTTGTTTGCTAGCTGTAGGAAGAGGAGTGGAACTGTTTAACCAATAATTGGTTTTAATAGAACTATGTTATCTTTATACGCAGTTGGGGTTATTAAATACACACGGCCAACTCTAAGGCTGCTCTGGCACTGTAGTTGTTTTAAACAGAACAAGTTTCAAGGCTCAGCTTAGCAGAGTCTCTGCTGAGCTGGTTTTGTGTTCCACATCTTTGCACCGTACAACTTTGGATCTATTTGCGTCTCATAAGTAGACAAAAAGAACATGTCAGAACTCACATCTGATACTGTCCTGACACTTTTTTGCAAAAGCAAGCATCAAAGAGCAAAATCCACACACTGTCTAACTTCAGAGGGGGAAATAGTATGCTTAATGCTTCTTCAACGCAGTGACCAGTCTAAAGTTTATTCTGTTTTGACCAGACCTGGCATGTTCTTGAGTATCAGTGGAAGTATGGTTTGCAGCTTAACGTAGATGTTGCAAAGAGCCTGCAACTCTTCTATATTTACTTAAAGAGCATGGAAGTTAGGGGTTTGGTGTTTAACATAAGCCAATGGAAGGATTCAGCTATGGAAAGGGAATTACTTCATGCTAACCTAAACACAGAGCTGCACATTTGATAGGAAAAATGGTTTTTTTTTTAGGAGAAAGATAAATTGTCTGGCTAGAACTACATTTCTCAGTGATACTTCCATATCCTGCGTGTTCTTGTCAGGTTGATCTCTGTGCATGCTTCATTTATATTAATCCTCTCAAAACCATGCTGAAGTGGAAAGGTGCTGCATCTTCCCAGTGTGGGGAAAACACCTTCCCTTAGCAGAATGGGGAATAAAAGCACAAGAAAGTAAACGGGTCGTCCATGATTACACAGGAACTGTGTAGTGGTGCAAGAACTTGAACTCATGTCTCCTCAACTATGGTCTAGTGTTGAAATGAAAGAACTTTCCCCTCTGCATGAAGGAGTAGGAGAAGAGAAGAGGCATGGTCCAGAAGGCACAGTATGAAAATAAGTTTGGTTACCTGGCTGTGATGCAATTAGTGGTTGACTGCTTTTCCACCTCCAATATGCACGTTGATCTTTCTTAGAATATGAAAACCAGGACGTTTTTGTAATGGTAAATGCTTAAACTAAAACATTCAGCACATATAGGAGAGAGAAAAAACAGCAAGGGATGTTTTTCTTCTCCTTTTATACCTGCCTTTAATTAGTGGGTGCTGTTTTTATAGATGGGTCTCTGGCTGGATCTTTGGGGAGGTCCTTCATCTGGCCCACTGTACAGTTGCACGTGAGCAGGTGCCAGCAGAAGGGAAGAGGAGGCTTTGCAGAGCCAGGAGAGTCGTGGTGAGACCAGGGGACTGCCTCTCTGTGACCCCAGCTGCTGGGTGAGGTGGTGCGAGTGCAGGTTCTCACCCTGAGAGACCAGGCTCATGCTGCTTTTCTCACAGGTGTGTTTCTAAAGGGGCGGCTGCTTGGACTTCTGCTATGCACAGACACTCACGTAGCTGCTGTTCTCGCCTGGCTGCTCTTCCGCTTCAGGGCGTTGGTGCGAAGGGCTGTGCGTGTCGCACGACAGCGGGGAGCTGCGTGTGGCAATTCTCTTGCGGCAGAAATCTTATAGGGATTGTATGAGCAGGGAGCACTGGTATCTGCAAGAAGAGGAAGGATGTGGTCAACAGAACCTTTTCTTCCCCTTTCTGTGCAACTCGAAAACATTGAAACATCGGAGGGTACCTGCTACCTCCGTGTTTCATCACAGTGTGAAAACTGAAGTGTGAAGTAACACTTTTCCTTGCAGCACTGTGTTTGGTGGTTGACTGTTGTAATTGCAAAGTCTGTCATAGTTATAACTTGAGTTTCAAAACATGTTTCGAGCTGGCAGCCTACTTGTGTTCAGGCCAATGCTGTGAGTTTTGTGCAATGAAGGGTAGGAAACTCACAGGTAGTAGAGCAGCGTTTCCAAGTTGTGTCTATAAAAGAGTAAGCCACAAAGGTTTTGGAGCAGTTGCGTGCAGTGCTCTGTTCGCCGGGCTGTATCACATTATAAAATAACGTTTGAAATCAGTAGTTACTCTAATTTTTGAGCCTGGGTCTATGGCTGAAAGGACAGAGTTTGTGGTGAATTGGTGCAGGTTGCTTTCTGGTATAGATCTACTCTGGCTTGGAGTTGATTGAGTCTTCAGCAGGTCATCAGCTTGCTTAGATGGGACAAGGATCATAGTTTCATGATGAGACCAGGGAGCACAAATGCAGCAACCTTTGCCTTATATAGCTTTATTTATTCTAGAAGCAAAACTCCTGGGTTTGCTTACATTTTAAAAATTTCTCTGGCACTGTGAAGCCAGAAGACTGCCTTTGGTGCAAATACATGCTGCTCTTCAAAGAGAGGAATAACATAGTCATTTAGGAACAGTGGGACAAATTCCTTTCTGTAAATGAGATCCACTTCTTCATTTTTACATTTGTATTGCAATTTCAGGCAACGTGTGTCTGCAGGATGACCTGTAAAACCTCTGTTCTATCCTTTAGCAAATACCAGCCTCTTACATTTACTGCCCCTCTGTATGAGCTGCATTAGAGTCCTATAGAGAATTATATTTACGATGATGAAACGTGAAACGTGCTCTTGCTATAAGGCATACTTTAATGTCCTGGACAGCAACCTTGCTGCTTGTTGTGGTGAGATGAGTCTTATTTTTTACCTTGTACCCAGGAATTATTCACCTTCCCTGTAAGCTGGAGAGCTAAAATAAATGCTTCTGAAGGAGAAACTGCCTTCATGTTTGACTTTGGTTGACGCAGACCCTCTGCTTTGCAGTATAGTATATTTTAGGGAGGGGAAACGGAGTCTTGAAGCTGTCTGTTACTGTATAAAGGGAAAGCCACATGAAGCTGCTTACTTGAATATTAGGAGTTCTCCTGCTCGTCTCGGATGGATGTTCAGTTCACCATGCCTGTGCCCACTGGTGCTAGCTAACCCACCAGGTCCACTCTGAATGGGAGCCAAATGCTGCCAGTCAAACGCATTTCTGTAGCGATGGCATTTAGTGGATCTTTTGGTGGGTTGGTGAGAGGAGGATGATGATGGGAAAGAATAGAACGATTCTTTTAATTCCTTGCCTGTACAGTGAATGGGCATTCATAAGACCTCATGCACATACACAGGCTTTTGTTCTAGTGCTAATAATAAACCAGAATTCACAGCTCTGAGTAGTCAAGACGATGTGATGAGAAGTGGGTCAAGACCATTCGTGTGTACATAACTGCACTCCTAATCTAGGCCAGCGCCTGGGCTGGATGCTTCAAAACAAGCTGAGAAGATTTCAGGGGAGCTGGAGTTCATGCTGTCAGATGGGTGAAGTGCACCTCTAGCTGAGCAGAGCACTTAAGGATGGGGATCAGAATGTATGGTCTTGAGTCGCTTTGCATGTTAACATGACCACAGAGGAAAAGCTTTACTGTTTAGTACCTCTGGAGAGCAAGGAATTTAGTTTGAGCCAAAGGAATTTTTTTTTTTTTTTCTTCCTAGCAGGATGAGTTGTTGAGCAGCCGTTCAAATACGTGCACTGCTCTGCTGTTGCAACTGAAATATGTCTCTGCTACCTCCCTCTCCTCTTAGGTGTCATCATTGCTGAGTATCCCACTGTGTTGCTGCTACATCCTTCAGACCTGCTGTGGTAACTGAGCTCCTCCGTGCCCTTCAGGGAAGAGTGGATGCCTGGGCTGGCCCTGAGATGCAGTCTGGCGCTTGGCTGTTGGTAGAGGAAGAAAGCCAGTTCTCATCTGAGGCCGCTGGGATTTGGAGGGTTTATTTTTGCAGAGAATAGGGAGGAGTTTGATTGGGTTATGATAGTATTTGCATTATATTCCGATAATTTTTTTTCTGTCCTAGGGCTTTTCCAGGTAACTTGCCCTTGAAGATGAGCTATGTGATCTAATGCGAGCTGTACTACACGTGTTTAATTCACGTAATATCTGGCACATCACTGCTGCCCCCTGAAAACAGTCTGGCAGAAATTTATAGCCAGGTTTGAGTGTCTTAAAGAGAATGGAGGAAAGGATGGGGAAGGAGTCATGGTGGTTCTGGGATTTTCCCTGGGTAGGAGGTGGTGTTCTGGGATTTCTAAAAATGAACCAACTTTTTCTTCCAAGCCTTAGAAGTACCTTTGAGGCCCTCTCCTGTGATGGGCAGAAGCAAACTGGAGCGCTGTGCTTTGTAACGACCTCCTAGTTGTGCTGGCAGTGGGTTTTGCAAGGTGAAGAGAGAACTTTTCGTAGGTGGCTGCTAGGGTGAGGGCGAGCAGTGAGCACAGCTTGCCTTGCCACTCTCCCACCTTTCTCCTGTGTCCTTCATCATCGTGAGCCGCACAACAACACGCAAACGGATCAGAAGTGCTCAGGTGCAGGGAGTCTTGTGTATCCTGGAAGGAAGCCCTGGCTGTGCGTGGAGTTGTCCTGAGCGTGCTATTTCTTACCACAGGTAGCAACTGTGGGGAGCTGGATGGCTCTCCAAAGACAATCTAAGTGTGCTTATTACTCTTCATTTACTCATTTCTTCTTTCGAGTACAAGAAGGCTGAACAAGTCATAAACTTCTTGTGCAAAATATGAGCCGATACATTCTTCCTTTTTCAGAAAATACCTTAAAAGCTAGCTTTAGAGTTCAAGAAATTTAATGTCTCTGAAAAGCAGAAAGCCTGTATGTCTTAGGGTGAAGCTGTATCTCCTTGAAAAGATTTACAAAAACATTTTTCTGAAGTTCCAGCAACTAGAAAGCCACTTTTGAAGCTTGTTATAATAGAATCATAGAATGGTTAGAGTTGGAAGGGACCTTCAAAGGCCATCTAGTCCAACCCCCCTGCAAGGAGCAGGGACATCCCTGACTAGATCAGGTTGCTCAGTGCCCCATCCAACCTGGCCTTGTTTATGAAAACTGTAGTTCATAGATGTCCATGTCAGTCAGTCTTGGGTGGAGGATTTGGTTTAAAGGGCTGAAGCATGTGTTACAGATGCTGTTGTATCAAAACACTCAGCTTAAATCTGAGTTCTTGGGCCTGTCTTGCTTTCTCTGTAGTTAGTGACTGGTGAAACTGAGCAAAAAGAGGGAGAGGGTGGAGGCATTGACTGGCTCCATCTTTCTCCTAATCATGCAAAAGTGCGGTACCTTCAAAGTTTCCTCTGTAAACCCAAGAATTTACTGAATATGCAATGACTTTGATTTTATTTTTTTAATGAATGTAGTAGGTAAGTGGAATAAAATAAATTCCCTTTCTCAAAGATGTGAGGGCAAGTTAGCACATCAAGTTAAACAATAAGTGTGCCAGCTATTGTTCTGTTTTCCAGTGGCCCGAGGGCCCTTCCAGCAGAGCACTGTCCTGTAGAGACAGTCCCTGCCCTGAGGAATTTACAGTTTCAATAGAGAAGAGACAGTGAATGAATGGACATTAGAGACACAAAAAGGTGAAGCATGTTACATATATATTTTATTTTTTTTTGTGACACCAGCTCAGTGGTTTTGCAAACTTGAAGTAGAAAAATTTCTCTTGCGTCAGAGATCAGTTTTGCACTGAGCGCAGCTGCTTTGCTGGAGATCCAGATTTTTACTGAAATCTCCAGTGTAGATCTATCTATATAAAAGTGCTTTGTCATTCATGTTTGTTACATTACAGGAACAGATTTTAACATTGTGAGCTGCCCTAGAGGGATCTATATACTTTCCGGTTAGGTAAGGCCTACTTTTCTCAGTAGAAGCACTAAAAAGGCATCTCCTCAACCTTGTTACCTGTTTCCATGTAACTAACAGGATTAACACATCCAAGACAACATGTTCCTTTAGCTAAATGTCATCCATTTGCCAGCTTCAGCCAGAAATTATGGCAGAGGGGAGAAGCACAGATCTATATAGTAAATCTTATTTTCAAAGAAAACAGGACTTTAAAAAAGTTAGACCAGTACTTTTTGCTAGAAGATTTCTGCAACTGATGTCACTTTTATTGTGAAATTTTACAGCAAACAACTTTAAAAATGGGGGCCAGTTTGAAATGCAGAGCTGGAGAAGAACTGGGTAAAGAACTTCAAAAAGGGGGAAAGGCTTTAAATCCTGGGGGATGATTTGGATGCTGTAGCAGTGGGCCATATGGGTACCTGAGTGGCTAAATTTTCTACTCAATTTGTAATTCAGATATCTGCATGGTCTGTTCCTAATCCACTGCCGTGATTTCCTATGGCTAAGGAGTTCTTCCTTTCCTCAAAGCTGTCACGGTGTTGCTGGTGTGGGATGACTACAGACAGCATCTCCTGGGGAAAGGCTCTCATTTCTGATGCGCTGAGGTGGTGGTTGGCTCGGTCTGTGATGTGCTTGCCTTTGCACTGAGAAGGATGCCCAGCTTTTATAATGTTACGTTATTTAAGGTCTTGATGTCTGCTGTACACAATTCTTAATTGATGAAGCATCCCCATATCAGCTTTCAGTGAAACTGGTTTTCTGAGCCTTTTTTTTTTCTCCCTCAGAATTATGCAAGAAAAAAGACACTCGCTGCTGAAGCACAATGCTGTCACCTGTTTTACTTTGTGTTTTTTTCTGTACTGAGGGAAGGCTTTTCTAATGCTTAATTCCTTTGACTGCCATCATCTGGTAGCATACAGGGTGAGGGCTGCGTTTGTGGTGCCTGTTCTGTGCACTGAAAGGCAGGAGTTCAGTAGTGAACTGTGAGGTAGAGGAGTGTGTGCTTTCAAAGAGCTTATTCCTTCCAATATTGACTGAAGTTGAATTAATTAAGAATCCTGCCAAATTGGGCACAGCATGCATTGATAAAATGGTGCTTCATTGAAAGCCTGCTCTAAGGGGTCATTTCAACCCCTTCCTCTCATTTTAGTATTGGATCTTAATCTTTATTACACGTAACATTAGGACTTAGTAGAATTAAATATTAAAGTTTGAGCCAGTGATGGGTTCATTTATTCTTTTTTTTTTATCTGTAACAATGAAGAAGCCTCAGCTGATTTTCCTGTTCGGGTCTGATGCTTCACGAGACTTGAGATTCATCTTTATTTTATCTCCAGAATCATGCTCTGGTTTAGGGTATTTTTTCTTTCTAATAGGAAGCTGATTAATTGACTGCTAAACAAGCCACAGATGTAGTTAATTTATTTGCTAATTGCAGATGTTCAGAGTGCTATAAAGTCAGGCAAAGATTAGATTTAGAAAGCACCAGATTACACATACTAGTCAACAAAACATTGAATATCAAAGATAACTAATTACTGTAAAAGCAATGAAATAAGGAACTCCCATTCCTGCTGGGTATTTTCCCCCAGGAAGGGGACTGGAAAAAAATTCTGTACTCTAAAATACAACTGTTCAGATTCTTAAGAGTAAATGACTTTATAATCAATGTACTTTTTCTTTTTTTTCTTTTCTTTTCTTTTTTTTTTCTTAATTTTCTGTAAACTGCCATAATTAAGCTGCCATGAACTCAGCTTAGGGTGTCGTGGTTTGCTAGGTGGGTTGCTTAGAAGCGGACTGTAGGAAACAGCATCGTGCAGGAAGGAGAGGGTATGAAAGCTCAAGAAGTCCTTTACAAACTTAGAAATAATTCCAGTTAATGTAGTTAAACTAGGTAATTTCTGCTTAGAATTTTAGAGTCGTGTATTTGAAAAATAAACTGTCAGGGTAAACATCCTTCCAATATCTATTTAAAGTAGATAAATATTTATTATTGTCCTTCTTTTACAGATTGAGAAACAAAGGTTGAATTGACTTGCCTACAGCTATAACCAATTAGTGCAAGGATAGAATTTGAACTTGGGACTTCGAAGCAAGAGAAAAACAAACAGGATGAAACATGGCAAATGGAAACATAATGAAAAGATAATATAAACTTTATATTTCCAGCATAAACTACCCCAATATGGAAATAATCTTCCCATAAAGGCCTCCAGGCAAGTAGGCAGCCTAAAAAGCTGCTTCTTACTGAAAAAAGGATCTGGTTAGACCGTGCTCATTACCTTACTTGCCAATTTTGTGTGTCTGCCATTACCCCATTACGCTTGTTGCTTCAGAGAAAATTCCTAAAGACAAATTGGAATTCAAATTAAATTTTTAAATTATTGAAGTTCAAACGAGGAGCACCAGGCAAATTACACTTTGTCTTGAAAAGCTGCAGCAAAATCATGCAAGAGATTTCCTTTGCTTATCTCCCAGACCGATTATTGGTGTGAGTCACCCGAAGCAGTTGTCCTAAACGTGGAAATGCGGCTGACTCAGTGACAAGTGATTGGCATCGTTTTATGGGATGTCACTGGCTGCGCTTTCATTAGATTGCAGTTTTCCCTCTGTCCTGGTCAGATGTTAATTTTCATTACAATTTGGGCTGAGCATAGAGTCAACATTTCTATTTTGCTTTTGGTAAGTCCTCTGGATCACAAAGGCCATGACCTTTATTTTTTTTTTAACGCAAAAGACAATGCATCATAAAGCACAGCGCTCACTTGCTTCTCTAACTGGCGTGCTGGAGGAGTGGTAGAATGCCACGTTACTGCACCATTTTATAATTTGTCCATTTTGGGAGAACAGTGTTGTCCTGTAACAGGGTTAGGGATTCCCCTCCCCCCTTCTCTGGAAGTGTATTTGGAAAGCATTTAATTCGTTGCAGTACCTCATCATTTCAGTCAACGCATTTTGCTTCACTGATGAAAATGAAGGGGTAGGGAGTTCTTAGTGGCATTTCTGTATAAACTTAAGGAATTTCAGACTTTCTTAATGATCATTGCTTGTTTCTAAACACGCTCAGTTAAAAGGCAAGGCAAACTTCCCTTAGTTTTCTGGACTGTTGAATGTCTTCTGTAATGGATGCTCTTTGAGCCGGATTCCTTTGCCTTTACTGTCTCGTGTTTGCTCTGGTGCTTGTGATTCATCTGAATGTGAACTAGCCAGCACTTGACTAATGGAAAACCTAAAGTAAATAAGTGATAGTGCGTGCTAGAGAATCAAAAGGTCCTGCAGTGAGCCTTGGCACTCTTTAAAACAATTTAAATATCTTTCTGTAAACCAGTTGTTGAATGAAGAGTGGATGAATGGAAGTTTAAAAGCTCAAATCATTAAAGTTTGGGACACTGAAAGCCTAGACTAGATTTAAGTGTTATTACTTTGAAGTCCTTAATGGAAGGGAAGTAGAAGAGCATTTTTAAAAGGGCTTTCTTTATCTTTGCCTGGGGTTTATAGTTGAATCTAGGGCTTGAAGTTTACAGGGTTTGGCATTGGAGTGGGAATATCCACATACTATTCAAATGTACGGTCATCAGCTTAAATGATCGGATTTTTCTGTTGTCTTCCTCTCAACTCTTTAACAATTTAGTCTCTACTATGAATTGTTTTTTTTTTTCTGATGCGTGTATCTTCTACGTCTCTTTTATGGGAGGCTTGAATTTACAATGCAATTCCTCTCCCCTTTGCCTGAATAGTGTTTGTTAAGAATATGAAACTTTTTAATCCAGAGCCAGCTGTTTTGAAGCTGAAAAGCTAACTTGAGAAGTTAAAGGCCCTCCACTGAAACCTGGTGAAGGTGTACACGTGTGTGTGCACTAGATAAAAGCAAGCTGCCTTGCAGCTGTTACTGGTGGTGGCACCAGGCTTTCTCTCCTCCCAGCCCTGTTCTGGAAAGACTTTTGATGGTACGACTTGTTGTCAACTGAGTAACTGGCCTGGGAGTGATCTGGGTTTATTCTCATGGCAGCAGTTAGACCTTGTTGCATTATCTCGTATAAGACAATTTGTTAAAGGTTAATAATTTCTTTTTTTTTTTTTTTCCTAAAGTGAAAGATGTTTTAGATGATAGATGTCAATTATGCAATTGGCAAATGACAGGAAGCTTGTAAAATAACCAAAAGTGGCTCCTGCAAGAATCTCAAATTTTAATAATGTTCATCACGATGATGGTGTGTTTGTCCTAATAAAAGAGGTCTTTGTACCTAAGGCTGGAATAGTTTGGACTTTGCGGGCTTTTTTGTTTGGTTTTGGTTTTTGTTTTTTTTTTTTTTCCTTTTCTTAAATGTGACACAAGCCAGAGGTATCCTAGAAGGAGTGCAGGCAGGTGTGTACATTAGAGTTGGCCTTTTCATCATAGTCATCGTGTTTGATAAATTTTGACCTGATCTCTGGATTGGGGAAGAATATGGGTCAGACTGCAGGACTAGACTGGAAAGAAAATGAAATGTGAGATAACTAAAGAAAAAAAAAAGTGGTCTGTCTGTTTGTAATGTATGTATTTCTGCTACAAACTGAAGCTGTAAACTTTCTAGCCGATCTGCACAAGATAAGATTGCATGAATCTTTCACATCATTATCACAAGCCTGAACTCTTCCGTGCTGCGTAACTAAATCCCTGTTCTTCTCCAGTTCACATGTAGTCAATGTGAGGATCTTCCAGTTTTGCCTTCAGTAAACTTTGGTTTTGTCACTGACACTTCATTTCCTGTTGATCCACATTCTTAGAGTTGTTTTTGGGGGGTTTTCTTGTTTGCTTGTTTTTTGTTTGGTTGGGTTTTGGGTTTTTTTTTTTGTTTTTTTTTTTTTTTTTTTTTTTTCCAAGGTCT